>AZLU01000326.1:0-34466 GCA_002224055.1 Pezizomycotina sp. ARF18 | reverse complement strand
TTTTTAAATATAAAAACGCGACGTTAATTTTATTTATTTGTTAAACGTATTAAAGTTAACACGATAAAAGATTTAATAGCTAAATAATAAATTTATTAACTTTTTATAATCTTCGTAAATAATAAAATTTTTTTTTATTTTTTAAAAAAGACTATATGCGAAAAAACTATAATATTCGCGATTAGTTATTATATTATTATTTTAAATAATATAAAGTTTTTTAACGTATTTATTAATGAGTCTTCGGATAAATTTTATATATTAACATAATAATTTATTTTATTTTTAACGATATAAAAAATAAGTTTTATAATTTTTTAATTTAGATTATAAGAGTATGTTTAGCGAGTTAAATTATTTTTTAATCTCGTTAATTAGTAAATAATTTTATAATTTAAATAAAAGTTTATATTTTAAGTTATTTTAATCTAACTTTTAAAAAAATAAATAACGAGATTTTAATCTATTCGTACGATAGTTTTTCGACGACGTTTATTATATTATAATTTTTTTTAAGTAGATTAATAATAGATTAATATATTATTTTATTTTTGCTAACTACTAGATACTATACGCTAATTTTAAAAAAATATATAATATATTATAAAAATAAATAGTTAGTTAGTTATAGATTAACCTATAAAAAATCTAGCTAGAGTGCTATCTAAAATCTATATATATTATTTATAATCTAATTTTTATCTACTTTAGCTATAACTATTTTAATTTTTTTATAATTAGATGGCGGCGAAATCGATAATATAGTAGAGCATCATTAATATAAAGCTACGTAATTATAGCCGCGTTAGTGATCGTGGCCGGCGCTAGTAAGCCTTTAACTCGCCGCATACCGGATTGTCAGCATGACATTTTTTAATAAACTTAAATTTTAAAATTAAATTTAATTATTAAAAGTAGTTTATTACCGTTAAAATAAAAAAAATTTTATTTAAATATAAAAAAATTATATTTATCGTAAGCTAAGTAATTTTAAAATAGTAGATATTAAAGTATTTAAAGTAAAAATTTAAAAAAATATTTAAAAAATATTTTAATTTAATATTAAACTAGTTATAATATTATTAAAAACTATTTTATTAAGATGGAAGCCAAATATAAAGCTATTATAGTTAAAAATAAATATTTATTTTTATAAAATATAAAATTGATTTTGCTAATATTATATATTTATAAAAATTATATTAATATCATTAAAATAAAATAGTTATAAAAAAATAAAAAGTTTTTATATTATATACGTAATTTAATATAGTACATTAATAAATTATATAATAGTTTTAAAATAATAAAATTATAAATATAAAAAATAAGATAATTTAAAAAAAAGAAATAAAATAATTTTTAGAAATAAGTAAAAGGTAATATTATTAAAAAACGTTTTATAAAATATTGTATATAAAAAGATTAATATGTAGCTATACTTTTTCTATTTGCAGTGAAAAACATGTTGTACGATTTGAAATAGATATTAGGTTTATCTGATTTCGATTTTGATTTAGGCCCACGAAAGGATGATTGGGCTCATGTAAGCAGATTACCCAAGGAAAAATACCCTTGTAATTTTGTTCATACTGAATACTTTATGAAGCAAAGAGACAGGTGAGATCGTTCTAAAAGCTATAATAGTCGAAAAACCATTAAAAAGAGTAATAAAGTAAGACGGTGTCTCGGTAATTCCTACTACCCTTTTATATATGTGGTGCTTTTCCCACGCTCGATTTGGTCTACTTTTTTTTAATTAAACACGCCGAGCTTTTTCTGTATATTAGGTAAAAGCCGCCGGTAGGGATGACAGGTTTAATAAGGCAAAAGAGCGTATGGATGGAAGAGTTAAACGGGCGGTTTAAAGAAAGCAAACCAGGAGCGCTAATCAGGGTATTTAGCGTGGGTAGCCTTGGCGGGTACCTGGGCATTTATCCTCTCGGTAACCGAGTAAAGAGCTGCGGTAACGCTATCTTATAGAGACTACCCGCCAAGGCGACTCCACGCTAATACCCTGGCGCTAATACAATGGCGTTGATGCGTTTTATAGTATGACAGGGTTTCGAAGAAATCTAATACGCGAAAATTTAATATAGAGGATCAGTTGGCCTCGACATAAAAATAGTATCTTTGAAGCGAAGAAATGATTAGGGTCTAGAATGCTATCGAGAGCCATTATTATTATCAATCCTTAGTTATCTGGTGTAATATTGTAATAATCGCGCGATCGTTGACAGAAAGAAAAGGTGTTCTTGACCGACGAGTTTCAGCCGGATGCTTGCGAGGTTGAATTACTTAATAGTACAAACATAACTTCAAAAAATATGTAGAAAGAAACACAAACTACATCTCAAACACCGTGCGGATGATTCGATTATTTCTTCGCGCGTTGTTCCAATCAGAATTTCGATACTCTGTCTGTGATCCGTAGATACGCTCATCTATTCCCATAAACAGAAAACAATGTTGAGCGTATGGGCCGTACATTATAGTGCAAATGAAGTTGGCCAAATCCTTTCTTTCAATCCCGTTCTCCGTCTCTAGCTGTAGAGTTTTCCTATTCTGATCTCCTCTTCACAGTCGTCTCCTAATTGCCACCCCAGCCTTCCAGGTCCTGCTCCGTTAGATAGAGATATTGGAGTGCCAGAGAATGACTTCCCGTTTTTGCGTCGATCATTACCATTAGCGGGATCGATTTCATCTTTCGCAGCAGTGGTAATATTGACTCCGGCGGACGGACACGGCATGTCGTGCACGCTGGATGTTCTGAGATCAGTCGCGTCCTGAAATCCGACTCCAAAAGGGTGGCTTTCGACCATAATCGTTTTCCAGGGTCAGACTTCCAATTTTTTGTAGGAGCGCCAGCTCTAGTACTTCTTCTGCGCAGATTTGAGTCCTCGATCCCGCTCTCGTCCGCATACTTCTCCAACTTCCTGCGGTAGATCAAGGCCGTTGCTCTTCTTCCTCGGCTATTCCGTCGATGCAAGTTCCGTTCGCAGTCTCGACATGCTTATTTCGATCCGAACGACTTCCCGAGTATGGATTGTCGTCGCCGAACTTTCCCTTCTGCAACTGTTTTGCTTCCGAGTGAGGGAAACTCCGTATCAAATGATAAGCCGTGACCGCCGGGATCACGTTGCCGGGCTCAATTGTGAAAACGGAGTATCATGGCAACCATGTCGATAAGCAGTTGTACCTCCGTTTGTAGGACCGCGTGGAGCTCCGAAGGCCTCCACCATTTCCTCCGAGAGCCTTTATCATCCGTGTCAATAGCTCGCTGTAACGATGCATGACGAGATGGATGCTGGAAAGGAGTATTCCGCCGCGGGGAGAGTCTGGGCGGAAAGATGACCTGTCCTTTTTCGATAAGCTGGCGAAGGTGAATCAGAAAGTTCCAGTCGTTCGAGCCCAGGAGTAAGACTTTCCATCGCCATAGGTGCTTCTGATATATGTCTTGCGTGAGGTGGTCGGCCAGAAAAGCCGTGAAGGTTCCGTCCATTCCGGAAGTTTCGTGGTTTGCCTTAGAATTGCGTTTCGGAATTTTTCGTACCGTGTCCGTCCTAAGTAGAGATCTTGAACTAATGTTAGCTGCAGTTTAACGAAGACCGGAGAAAGGGCAGCTGAACCCATCCTACTGGTCTGCTCGTTTTTGTCCTTCTTTGATTGGCAAAAAAGACTTGAAAGGAAAACGGTGGTAAGGAAGCGACGATAATACATAGGGATGGAAAGAAGGAAAAGAAGGGGAAACACTTTTGATTGAAGATTGACCTTTAGTTTACACTTCACCTAAGGTAAGTCATTCCTAAACTGGCGGTTGATAACATCAACCCTGAGTGAGCACTTACTTGATGATGATGATATAAAACTCGATAACCAGATGGAAATCCAGAATTGATTCACCGAATTGTGCCGCCCCGGTCTCCCCTTCTTAAAATACGCTACGCTTACAATAAGGATATACTTGCACATATAGGAAATAAAGGAGAGGGTATAGGTGGTCCACTGAATTTCATGATGGCCTCTGGTTTGTCGTGCTTTAGGTTCCAAAACTGAGAGAGAAGAAAGTATTTAATAATTATTATTAATTTAATTAGCTCGAAGCAAAATACTTAGTTGAAGTATAAATAATTATAAACCTCCAAAAACTTTGAGCTTCAAAAACTCTCAGTAACGCCCCTTTTTTCTCTCTCTCTCTCTCGCTACTAGAGCCGCATGGCCATTTTTTGGCACGGAAAAAAAAAGGGTTAAATGAAATATTGCAGTATTATGTTTACTTATGTTTACATACATCCACCGTAACCGTACAGTGACTACGTAAGTATTTCCGTCTTCACTATTGCTCGTGTGCTTAACGATAATCTTTTAAGCTTTTTCTATATTTCTAATTTAGGAATTTAATTTATTTATTTTATTTATAGATTATTGATCCCATCACATACTGAATAATAATATAAGATACAAAGCTTTTCTATGAGTGAGCTTACTTACTTAAGTAGGTACCACAAAGTAAATTTGCAATATTATATTATTACGATACTGCAGCAAGGGAGGGCTAGGCTATCGGCCGGCAAGTGCGTGATTGTCGTCCCTTGCCTATGTAGTTATAACAGTGTCATGTTTCATATCTTATTCTATTTTACGGAGGAGCGGCCATTCGTGGGTAAAAAGTCTACAGGAGCGTTTATTGCTCTCCTCACCAGATTGGCTCTCCTCACCAGGCAGGAGAGTGACATCTGTCAAAAAAGAATAAGGTGGCAATCAAAAGCAATATAATCAGCCTAGCTAGCCTATAAGGGCAAGTAACAGGGATATATTATAATGTTGACGGACCAAATTTCTTTTTTACTGTATTACCACTAAGCCCGTTGCGTCTATCACTTCGCTAACCCTTGTTGGTCATGTTTCTAACACTTAGCTATACAAAATAAATAAGAGTAACAATCTAGAAAAAATTTTGTTTTTTTTCCCACTAAAAAAGAACTATCATGCTATTTATAATAGATTTTTATCTTAAATCCTCTTGTTTTACCTCTTTCTGTAAAGTTATTTTGATTTAACGTTATACAAGGTTAGTGTTCGAGGTCGGGCGGGCCGGGCCGGGTTTGGGACCCTCTGGCCTGCCCGCCGGGTACCCGATGCATCTTCAACCCGCCCGGCGGGTTGCTCGGCCCGGCGCGGTCCGGGTCGGGTTGACCCGCCAAGACAATTTTATATATAAAAAAAATAATAAAATAATTCGATTTGTAGATAATTTATATAATTTATATTATATTTTACATTTTCACATCGATTTGAGAACCATTTTTATATAATTTATTATATTATTATATTATTATATTATTATATTATTATATTATTATATTATATATATACAATGCATTTGCTAGCTACCAACATCCCTCTGCCATGGTCCAACACCATAATGTCCTTCCACCAACACCGCCATGGCAGAGGACCGGTATCCTCCTACCATGGTCCAACACCATGTGTCCTTCCACCAACATTACCATAGCAGAGGACCGGTATCCTCCTGCCATAGTCCAACACCATGGTGTCCTCCCACCAACATTGCCATGGCAGAGGACCAGTATCCTCCTGCCATGGTCCAACCTGCCATGGCAGAGCACCGGTATCCCTCTGCCATTGTCCAACACCATGGTGTCCTCCCACCAACACTGCCATGACAGAGAACCAATATCCTCCTGCCAGGTCCAACCTGCCATGGCAGAGCACCGGTATCCTCCTGCCATAGTCCAACACCATAATATAGACAACAAGGCTATCGCCTGACATATAACTTAAAGGTTTAAAATAATATATTAATTTTTTATAGCATTTTTAATAAGTATATTAATTATTTTTTTAATTAACTTTTTATAAAAAGTTTAATAAATTTTTATTTTATTATTAAAAAAAAAACTTTCCGAATCTTTAACTTCAAAATATACTATTCTAAAAAATTTATAAAATATATTATTTAACTTTATATTTTAATAAAATAATTTTAAATTAAATTTTAAAACATCGCAAATATATATTTAAAAAAATATATATAAAATATTAATTTTAGTTTAAATAACAAAAGCATATCCTTTCCAGAAAATTTATAACTTTATAGCGATAAAAAGCGTTATTTAAAAAACTCTAAGTCAAAAGTATTCTATTCCATTAAGGTCTCTCTCGTATAAAGGATATAATAAATAAGCTCTTATTTCTGTGTAGGATTTATATTATATTATATGCAGATAGTCGCTGAGCCGAATTGATTCTAAGGATAGAGACCGCTCTAAAACCCGAGAAATATAGCCGTTTTATATCTATATAGTGGAAACACTGATATAGAATAAAGAAGCAGTCAGGGTAAAGAAGTAATAAGGAAGAATAATATTGGTTGGTAGTATATTGAGAAGGAAGGCATACAAAAGGAAGTATTGAGAAAATAATTGAGAAGTCTTATTGAGAAACTTGAGGAGGAGTTTTGAAAAGGACGGTATTGAGCTTGGTGATTTCTTGAGGAGTTGTTAATGAGAAATGATTGAGAAGCGACTGCTTGTGTATTGTCGCAACAAAGACAAAATTGAGAATGATGTTGAGAAGTGAGTTTGTATTGAGAATGAGGAGGAGGTACTCGTCTTTATATACACCTCAATTCAAATATTTGTGAGAGAGCTTGTTAAACTGAACATTGATATTATTATTATTGTCTCGTACCCCCAGCCTCTAATATTTTATTTGGCTTTGCGGGAAAAAAATAAGGATTATTATTATATTGAAATCTCAATCTCATCTTTATGGCGCGTATTATTATTGTAACAATATACTATCAATCGTTGTCTTTACTTGGTGAACTTCGGCATGCGACTTTAATGATACTACTCACCTCTTGCCGCACAATGAGGCCTTAGTGAGCTATGCGGCTTTTTAACCAAGCGAAAAAAAGACAGTAATATAAAAAATTTCGGTACAAACAGTACCTTTAGCTACATGAAACTATTCTTCAAATGGACAATTTTTCTATTACTAGCCTCTCAAATATTAATCCAAGTTGGAAAAAATCCCACCTACATCTTTTCTTTCTTAAGTATCTTGTTGGCCCAAGTAAATTGACTTTACTTCCCTTTTTTTTTTTTGAAACTCTTAAAGGAAACTCGGCCCCCCTCCAAAAAAAAAAAAGAAAAAGGAACCTTTCATCTTTTACTCTTATGCAGTCACACTGCATAACTTTATTTCAAGAGTGCTTCTGATTGTTCTCGGAGCCTATCCGATCGGTACCTGCCAAGGCTAAAGCGATAGCCCCAGCTTGAATGATTGAATTCTTTCCTCCCATTTCTCTCCCATCGACATCTCATCATCGATTCAAGATCGCTATTTTTTTTTTTTTTTTGGGTCACCTCAGAAACAGATAAGAAAAAAAAGAAAAAAAAAGAAAAAAATAGAAAAATATAGCAAAAGGCGACAAGCTAGGTGCTCCAGCAAGATATATGAACGGCGACGACAAACATTGCCGGTATTCTTACCGGCTTTCAAAACTTTATCAAGCTAAACACCCTGCGCTTTCTTCTATCGCTGAACTGCCGCAACCAGTTTTGGAATATATGAACACCTACACATGGTACGGTGTTGCGACGGAGTCATCCCCTGTTATGGTCGAAAATTATCCATCAGATTCCATCGGGCTTAAGCCGCCGCGAGAATTGAGGCGCTTAATAAGTATCTATAGACAACAAGCTGCCCGCCGGCAGCAAGCCCGGCTTTCAGCGGGGAAGACGAGCCCATGTCGAAAAGCCGTTCCTACGCGGCTATGCACGGAAACGTGGAAGAATTGGCTTGAGTTCAAGGTCGCAAAAGCGGCCGCGCAAAGCGTCGTATCGATGAGGGTCAACCAGGTCCTGAGAGACGGAAACCACCGAACCTCTATTTTGATGCTGTATGAGTCCATCGCCGACGAAGGGTGGACGCTGAGGTGCGAGCCGTACGATATTTACGTCATAATATCTAACCGACACGATGCACCGTGGGAAGATATCGTTGCTAAGCTGGCAAACTTAATCGAACGTACGACGGTCCGCAGACGCGCAAGCGTTGAAGGAAGGAAATAGTCGCGGAGGAGGTCAAGAACATACCCCTCATCAGCGCCGCTTTAGAGGCTTTGAATTCGACGGTAGTAACGAATCACGAAATTCCGTTGGAGACTCGTAGAGCAGAGTACAGAGAGCACATGCGCCAACGACCGAAGATGAAGCAGTGGTTTCAAGAATGTTTCCCCAACCAGTTGATGAGATAAGCGCGCAATAGTTAGGATTCCTTCCCAAGTTCAATTCTAGTAAGATATTCTTGTTGTAACCACTTATAATGATACTTGTATTGCTGTTGTCATTGCATACCTTGTCTGTGAACGCTGTAGTCCTTGTTGTAAACCCTTTCTGCCCCCATTTTTCTAGATTCTTTCTAGAGCGGTTTAATTACTCTCATCATCTAAACGGTAGCAATCCTCTCATAGACCAAAAAATCCCTTGCTAGGAGAACCGTCAAACAGCCCTCGTTCCTAAGAGATAGCTGCAGGCAATCCCTAGGACTTCTCGTCGGTTGCGGGATAAGTGCTGTTTCTCCGCTTCGTCAGCAAACGATACGGCCCGAAAAAACCGATTTAATCTCCAAGGTGCAGGATCTAGAATATATCGTGTCAGTCACCGGACTCCCGCTGGCTGAACGCTGATAATAGATTTCCTCCTTCTCGACACGAATGTGAGCAGATCAATGTTTTCAGTGTGTAAACAATTTTTTTCATTTGGTTTGAATCACAAATAATCCTCCCAAAGCCAAACAAATAGGATCGACACGTAACCAAAAATGAGATAAAGAATAAGAAAATAAAATAAAAAGTGAAGTAAAAAGAAAATCAAAAACCAAGGATAACAATTTTGAAAAGAGATGAAGGCAGCTAAAATCGAAGCATCACGATATACTAAAAAAACCTCTTTGCAATTCCCTTTCTTCTGAAACGCCGACTGCTTATGACGATAAATTACCTCTATTATCTATAAGACGTTATTCATTTTGAAATCCTTTATTCTTGTTAAATTCCATACCAGATTTGTACCCGGAGCCGATCTTCTTACCTCTCATCTTCTGTTCAACCCTCCACATTGGTTTCTGGTTTGCCCATCGAGCAATGGCTTGTGAGTCTAGCTACTGAATCATAACCTCTGCTTTGTTCTGCATCTCGATTTTGAGGGTTTGGGATATCGGGCCAGGTGCAATCTCACAAGGATACCTTAGCTCCCATCTCAAGCTATGAAGAAGTTCTATTGTAGATATCATTTGTAAATTAGCGAGAATTTAGATAGATTATATATATATATATATCAAAAATTGCTTTCTGTTACGACCCTTCGCTAGTTCCTCTTGCATATTGAAGGTTGACGATGTTTTGACGCTTTATATGTTTAGCTACCAATAAGATCATAATTCCTTATTCCAAGATCGAAGGCTTGTCTACTCTCGATCGGATCGTTGCACTCAACAACTACATATTGGACGGAATCATCTTTACTGGGGCCAAAACCCGCGTTCATGCATAGAAAGTCGGTTCACATGACGGAGCCATTCTTAAAAGGAAGCCTGCCTCTGAATGGTCAGATTGGGTCGATGGTGCCGCCCAGGCCCTCGCCGAAAGCGCAATTTCGATGACTATAAACCAACCGATGAAGGATGGTAATCATCGTACTGCTACCCTCCTGATATTCGAAGAAATTCATGATAGCGACTGGTCCTGTCGAGCGGCACCATATGATATATACCTGCTTATCTCAAATCGCACGGAGAGACCGATAGATATTGTCACCCGCGAGCTTACAACCCTGATAATCAAGAAAGTTGTTCGACGCAACATGTCTTTCCGTGAAAGAGAGAAGACCGCGGAAAGAGTTAAAAATATTAAAAAGATCAACGACTACCTTACTGCTCTGGACAGCAATTTGCACAATAATTGTCGACCTCTGGAAGATAGGAGAAGGAGTATAGAGAAATTATGCGTCAAGATCCCAAGTACAAAATTTGGTACAACGAGAACTTCCCGCCCATCCTTCGCTAGTGAGTAGCGATTGAAGACTATGGCAAGAAGAAGAACCTTCACATTCATATATCCTAGAACTAAATACTTTAAGATTACGTTACCGGGAGAAACATTACCCACAGATAGTCGCCGAAAGGAGATCGGTTTCTTTTGCTTATTCTTTTTTTTTTTTCGGCGTTGAAGTTTGACTGATATATTGATAGTCGCTGGAAGGAGATCGGTTTCTTTTGCTTCTTTTTTGCTTGTTTGTTTGTTTGTTTGTTGTTTTTTTTTTTTTTTTTCGACATTGAAATCCGCAGAGGAGATATGGCCCCAGTCATGGAAATTTGTATTAAACACCTTATAAAAGGCGATAATTAGGTGCCTCGAAATAGTCCTGTTCAAAAAATAATAATGATATTCTTTTAGTATTTCAATTTATTGGAAGCTGTGAAACTTCGGGCAATCCAATTGGCAAAGAGGTTCATTTTCTAAAAGTGACCTAAATTTCTAAATGATAGTGTTCGTGGCTATCAAATTTCCGGGCGATAATCACCCCCAAGTGGCAAGTGCTGAGACTACTTAGTATCTGTTTATATATACTTTATATAATATATTTATTTGATTTTGATTTTGACCTGCTTATTATTATTATTATTATTATTTTATAATTTTTTTTTTCACCGTTCACCCTTGAAAATAGACCTACTTGTCATCGTCCAAGCTCATAGTTGATCGATGTAGGCTAATTTTCACCCCTCGATTTAGTAGCTTAACAACTCCAGTCGCTGCCCAGCGCCCCTGGGGAGACCATTTTGCTGAGGCCCTTATGGAGGAAATCAAGAGGAGAATAGGGGGGCACGAACCTGTTCTCACACCGGGAGCCTACGCAGCAGCAACAGATCTCGACTACAACAAGATGAAGAAAAACAATATTCCCGATTGCGTTTACAAACTCGTTAAGCTTCACAAATTCATCGAATCTCGGCTGGTCATGGAGAATTTTAGGTCGAAGAAGATACCGGGATTGAAAGAACTTACGGACGATCAGTGGGTCGAAGCGGCGGGAGAATCCGCATGGATGTAAACTTTCAATTACGATATTACTTTAACTATCTTCCTCTTTATCACATCTGTCCGCTCTTATAAGCGTTACTCCCATGGCCAATAAATTCCGTGATATTCTGCATCTGCTGAGGATATGTACTTGCTCATTTGGAATGCCTTTAACTAGCCGGGGTTATATGATGTGCTTTATAACTTCACGAAGTGTTTAGGAGCAGCAATTGAGGGCGGAATAGAACAATAATTTGCTATTTCATATGGCGAGCAGCATCTTCAATACTAAGTTAGTTCATATCGCCGACCTGGGAACTGGTGGTATTATAGCTCTCCGGTTAGAACTAGACGGAGCGTGTCCGTAAACCACCTCCCCTAACAGTGGACAAATATACTTATCTTCACAATCCATTAAGCACACAACATCATTAATTATACTTAAGTAATAGAAGAGTTTCTAGTATCATTGATTTTATTATTAGTAGTATTATTATTACTATTGTTGTTGATAATGATAATTAGGCTCTAAAATCCGCAAGGATAGAATACACCTGTGAGCGAAAGTTGCTCCACCAGCTTTTCGTTTTAAAATTTTCACCAACGATGAACTCGGTTTTCAGAATCCTCTCTTCCATCAACATGAGTAGATGCAGCAGACTGCTGAACGGGGTGGAAAAGTTGGCGTATCTGAATTTTCCTTGTGTTGCATCCTACTCCAACACTCGGGCCAGCACCACAACTCCACCGCGGGCCTTTTCCTCCTCATCGTGAATATCTGAGACGTTAGTATCGAAATATAATCCATGCAATGGCTCGGACCCTCGTCAATCTGGGAATTTCCACCGGCCTGCCCAGGCAGGAGTTGAGAAGTCGAACCAACCCTGTCGATAAATATGAGTATATTTCTACTCATTAATATGTCTGATAGTTTTATTTGCTTCTTACCTAAACCTGGCGAAAAGACCGTGCTGCAGGAAACTTTTGCAGGCAGGGACCTCAATGTCCTTTAAAAGAGTTGCTTCTGGGTTCTCGGATATAATCTTAACGAGGCCTTCGGGGGGGGGGCGTTCTGTAGCTATAAAACATATTAGAATAAGGTCGAAAATTTACAAGTAGACGAAAGCAGTAGGAAAAAGGAGTAGCGCACATTAATACCGTTAAGCATAAACGCAAAGGTGAAGTATTTCATACCACCCTGCGAGGTAGACATACACCTTGGAAGACCTCTCCGACTTTTTGAAAGATTAAGGTTTGCCTGGTGAAATCTGCATCTACTAGGCCGAACAGGCGATGTGAATCACCCAGAGAGCGATCGCGGCGAGGTGGTGGTCTTCCTTGTCCTTCTTGCGATACACTAGCGGGAGGGACATCACGGTCAGGTGGTGGTCCTCCTTTTCCTTCTCGGGAAACGCCAGCGGTAAGGGCATCGCGGTCGGGGTCAGGCACGGCCTGAGCTAGATCACCGTCTAAGGTATATAAGAGAAGAGCATGTCGGTCGGAGTGTTCGATAAGGGATGGACTGTCTGGGCGAGAGGCTGATGACTCGAAAAGAGAGGATGACGGTATTCTTCGATATTAAAAGAATTGAAGATCAATCAGCTTCAGTCGAATGCAATTTCGTGCAAATGTGTGTGGTTTGATGGCAGGCAAGACTTACCAGCAGGGATACCGCGACGACTTCAGTTATCAATTTAGAGATCTTGAAACTGTCGATAACGCAACGCAGTCCGTCCCTGTACCATTCTTTTCTACCTTTTCAAAAAAGCTAAGAAACGCCGCTTTGTTTAGAATGGACTCTTCTGATAGAAGGCCTTGTTCTAAAGCCACATGTACGGTATTGAAATTCGAGTAGGGGGTGGAGAGTATGTACTCCGCGACCGCGCGGTTAACCGCGGCGACGGTTGAGGTGAGTTTCTCTTTTTCGTCCATTGTGTGTGGCGCCACGGTTGGTTTTTTGGATGCTTCAATTTATTGCCAATTCGACCAGTATATTTTTCTATTTTTCATTTTCACTTTAAGGCCATTGGTGACGTGCACAAGTAAAATATTTTCGCTCAAATCGGGGCGTAAAATTATCAAATTGACATCTGTTATAAAAAATTTCTTTTACGGGAAAAGAAACCCACCACGTATTAAGCGATACTTTCTCTACAAGTAAATACATGACATGGCATTTTATTAAAAACGGACAAATGTTTTAAGTACCCTTGATGCAGGCGGAGGGTCCAGGTCCCGTTATGGTAAGAGAGATGCGCACTGTTGAAGGAGCACCTTGAAGAAGCACTGCACGGAACTAGGTACTAGTATCGCCTTTAGACATCGGAACTTCTTACCGCAATCTTATAGCCTTTATTTATTATTTAGCATGACACGTTGTTTTTTTGTTATACTATTGATTGCTGTCTTCGGCATATAATTATAGCTATTACTATTCATATCCGTGGCCTAGGCCAAAGAGTGTATTTCTCTTACGAAACAACAAAAAAAAAAAATTTGAATTGAATTCAACACACACACGTTGCTGGGGCTAATCAAGAAGGTTTGATTTAGAATCGGGCGGGCTACCAAAAAACAGCTGCGATATTTTTATACAAAACATTTTACCGTATATCCGCTTATAAATTCATTCTTCGACTGGTTAATTCAATTACATGGGGGTTATATGGTGTCGGTACTATAGGCATTATAAATATTCACGAGGAGCTCTCACCAAGTTTAGAGAGGTTGGTTTAGAAATTAGCAAGATGCACGTATATTCTTGATTTTAAGCTTGCCAAAAGGTAGTAAGTACCTGGATGTCGTGTTATACAGGTGGTTAAGGAACCAAAAAAAAAAAAAAAGGAAAGAAAAAAAGAAAGAAAAGTGAGGCGAAACAGACATATCAGGCCGCTAGCAGGTGATTTGTACAAAAAATAAAAGGCTTCAAAAGGGAGAAAAGAAAATTAATCATTCTCCTTCAATCGTATCTTAAAATCAACATTTTTACCCTTGCGCTATGCAGGAATGTCTTCCTCTCGTATCGACTATCCTCAGAACCCTCCGTTTCAACTCTAGACATAGAAACCCGTACCAATCGTCCCTTGCCATGCGTAAGAGCTATATCCCAGGCCTGTTGCTATGAAAGATTGGGTTCGGTATTCCTTAAGCTGCGCGAACCTCTCGCTCATGTGTGACTCAATGCCGGCAGAGGGCGAGTTAATTTCTGTCGAGGCCACGTCGCCGGACATCGCCGATGAAGACGGTGAGCCACTATCACCGTTAACAGTATCGCCGCCCGGATTGGACTGCCGCCAAACCAGGCTGCACGGGTGTGGAAGTGCCTTTTAGGAAGCTTTATAATCTCGGAAATAGTAGTTCGTACGAGGTGCTTCTGCGTTAACATAGTTGGCAGCGGACCGAGCTCGTTGTCCTCGTTCCTAACCTCGATACTCGTGGTTGCTGTCGACAGTGCTCCTTCCTTAGTCGGCGTCGCGAAGGTTGCGTCATCAAACACGGCCGTGCAAAGTCCCTCATGTTTAATAGGCAGACTCACGCGCATGGAACGGTTTCGCAGGCAGCTATCGTGTATCAAGTCCCACTCACGATATTCGTCGGGAACCGAGTGTAACTTGTCATCGGCATTTTTGACAATGAAGCTCCGCGTTTTTCCTCTTGGAATTCTTTTTCGCCGATAGCCACGAAGGAAGGTATTATACAGTCGGGCGTGACGATTGGCACGCCGCTGTTAGTAGAAGTACCCTCAGGCTGCTGCGCTAGCATCCCCTGCCCGTTTGAACTGTCGTCCCTTACGCTGATCCGGATACTGCCCAGCGGTATGCACCCGAACCATCGATCGATCGCGATAACGTAAGGATGCAACTGTCGTCTTCCTCTTCGGGATCCCCGTTTATAATCCTTCCTGTGTAAGATGCGAGATCTTATCCAGCCGATCCGGCGTGCATTGAGCGTGTCCTCGGATCCTCATCGTGCGAGATGTATGAGCGAACATCGTACTCCACGAATGTATGAGCGCCTTTTTCACGTGATACACATTCTTTCCCGACCCGCTGCGGCATAATATCGAATTGAGAGAGATACTCTTCATCGGGTCGATTTTGAAATATCAAAGCGGCAACTGTCTTCGACTCTGGAAAAGACGAACAATGGGACTTGCTCAGGTGTATATCGCGGATCCCTTTCTTATCGGCAGACCACGCATCGAGCCTAATCTCCGTAATACTGTTCTTATACTGCCCTCCATCCCAGTGAGCATCACCAATCGGGTTACCGCTTTTGTCCAGCTTCAAGTCGACCAGCAGCACGGCCTTAGCGCGGCGGTCCGAGTATGCAATAAAGTTGTCATTACTAGTAACATAATACAAACTCGAGCAGTCCGGCTGCCACCACCACCGCAACAATTTGATGTTCGGAAAATCGTGTACAGACCAGATCCCCACGGCACGTAACAGGTTCGTTCCGATACCTGTGGCGACAGCGTCCTGTAGTCTATAGACAGTGTTGGAGCGTAATCCAGCCACCGCATGCAGAAGCTCAGGTCCAGATCACTGACGCGGACCCTAGCAAGCGGATTTTTGTTGTGGCGTTCGCACACGAAACGATGCAAATGTCCGTATTTGGTGCGGATTCGGTAAAGGTTCGTACCCGACGTTCCGTTGCTCGTGGTGCTTTGTTCTGTAAGCCTACGTCGGCGTAGTATGCAAAGTACCTGTGATCGTACGAAGCCTCGGCTTGGTCTGCGCGGAACGGATCCCTATACGTTTTGTATGATTAGTAAAC
Source organism: Pezizomycotina sp. ARF18 (assembly GCA_002224055.1). Classification (NCBI taxonomy): domain Eukaryota; kingdom Fungi; phylum Ascomycota; species Pezizomycotina sp. ARF18. Next base: position 18,574 of record AZLU01000326.1, on the reverse strand, counting down.
GATCGGAGCATTTATTCAGGCTTTTGATTATTCCGGACGCGTCGCAGAGACGGGTACTATTATTAGGCTACTCACATATCATGCAGGACCCAAGTGCTCGTAGGCTATTTATAAAAAAAAAAAAAAAAAAAAAAAAAAAAAAAAAATTTAGTAGACATTTCGCAACAGCCATACATTAACCTAAAAAAAAAAAATAAAGAACGAGATAAAATGGACCAACCTTTCCCCTTCTCCGGTTATGGAAACCGCCTGAGGTAGCTATCAAACGTGCTCCTACCGTCATCATGCTTTTCGTCTTCGGGAGCGACAGGTTCCGCAACAGAGCGCCAATACTATTGGGTCCTTTAGCAGGCGAGAAAACGTCCGGCAGGTCAGCCTTAGGTACGCAATGTCTATCGGGTGGATGAACGAGACTATTGCGCATAGAATGTCGAAGGAAGAGCTGTGATGTGCAGAGGTGCTTCATGATTCTGCTCCGGCGGGGACATTTCTTTCTTGCAAACGATGACGGGAGGCCAAAGAAGGAAGGAAAAAGGGATGCTTGAATGAGCTGAGGAAGAAAGGAAAAGAGGAGACCAAGAATGAGAAAGAAACGCTAGCAAATGTGAAGTTAAAAAAAAAGAGATGCTGCTTGTTTGCGTTTGAAGTATGCTGACAATCTTCGTCAAAGGATAACTGACTGTCCTTATTCAATAGTAATGTAAAGTGAAAAAAAAAAAAAAGAAAGGAAAGGAAACAAGAAGCACTGCTACTGCTACTGCTGGTGGTTGTTTTTAATTTGCGGGGAGATAAAAAGTTACTTTGAGATGCGTGGCGGAGGGAAACTTGGTGAGATGTGAGAGGTGCGGCTAAAAGTGGTAGGATGGGAGGGGGTTGAGGATAATTGTTATAATAATTATAGATCAAGTATTATTGTTTATTATTATAATTTACTATTATTATTATTATTATTATTATATTATTATTATTGAATTAATTATATTGCAAGTATTGGAATATAATTTGTATCTTTAATAAACCTCGATTGTTCGGATGTCAGCCCGTAGTTCCTCTATTTAAGGGGAAAAGCTTTCAAGCTCAAGGGAGGAGAGGCACTTAAAAAGCATACTGAACAAAAGTACGGCCTATAAATCAAACTTATATCGGAGAATGCAAATTTATTCGAGTATAATAAGCAAGTGAGAATGATGCAAGAAAGGAGTGCGAAAGGGTCAGGGGATATATATATATATTATTTTAGCAAGTCTACTCCTTCGAAAAGCCGTAGACTACTTAATGTTGTTCTACAAATTTTAACGCCTTGAACGAAACCACGGAAGGAAAAAAAAAAGGAATACCCAATGCAATGAAAAGCGACAAGTGGAAATCACATTTACAAAAACCAGACTGAGGGACTATTGGGATGTCAATAAGGGGAACGAATGCATCTGACCAATACAGTAAAGTAGAAATACAAACAAGGGTAGGTTAGAGTGAGGCAATAGTGGCGATTCGTCAAAAGAAACGCGAGAGGAGAAGTTCTATTTATTTGTTTATTTATTTATTTACTAGAGTGCTGAAAGCAACCCCTTAGTTTAGTGCCATCCGCCGTCAGAAGACTCTGCTCCCCATTCAGCGCCGTATATTGATCGACGAAGCCGAGAACATTGCCTAGGACCCTATCCGCGAGTGTGCTTCCTGTTTTTACGGTTTGAATTAGTGTTGGGGGCTTTACTTTTTTATTATTTTTTTTTTTTATTTTTTTGTAGGGCAAAAAGAAAAAGGTTAATAGAAACGTTTTTTACGAACCAGTATTAAAATGGCGTCCTCCCTGAGCTTCGTTTTCGACCTCGATAAGATCCTGATTCGTGACAAACCCTTCCCTCCTACCCAGTAGGGCCCGCCTAATTGCGGGTCGCCAGGTTTTGAACCAGTCCTCTTCCGAGAGAATGACTTGCCGGCCACCGTCGCCGGTGTTGTAGGACATTGGCCAGATGCTCTTTATGACGTTGTACCTCTTCGTGATGAAGAACAGGACGGGCCAGCTGAGGACCCACAGGAAAGTTATGTAGAAGAACAGCCTGACCCAGAAATTATACCTTATACGCGTAAACTGGTTCGACGGGCGGACGGTGACTTTGCTGTTCATGACGGGAAAGTGATATCGACGCTCCCACGGTAGTTCGTGGACGCGACGAGGTCGTGCAGGCGGCGGCTGATGAGCGCCGTGTCGTAACCTGGGCACGACTTTTCCATCACGAATTCCTTGTTGCTGGCGTCGCTGCCGCAGTACTCCTCTACCCAGCTCCTAACGTCCCTCTCCGCTTCAACAGGAAGAGCCAAACAGGCCCGTGGGGTCCTCGACGGGCTCTCGTCCTGAACCTGCCGCCTCTGAAAGCTCGATCCTCGGGTTCTACCGTCTTGAGGACGCCGCACTGGCCGCTCTGACCCCCGCAAGTATCATGTAAGGCGAGAAGTCAAGTCGGATGTCGAAATCAACGATGGTCCGCGTGTGCGTTTCATTGTGGCCGTTGTTGTGATTGTGCCTGTAGCTTTTTTCCGTGTGTGTGCCCCTCATCCGCACTGTAATCAAAAGTTAAAAAGAGGGAAGGAAAAAAAAAAAAAACAAGAGTGCAATGAAGGGTTGTTCGTCACGATTTATACGGATTTCGGGCTTACCAAGTGTTGTGGTCTGATTCTGTTTTGTTCCACGAGGAAGGCATAGAGAGCCTCAGGATCAGAGTTCACAACGGATCATAAGAAGTCACGGCTCCCGTTGACTTATCGACTTCAAGGTTCTCGCTATACTTGGAGAGCAGCGGCCCGTTGCTGCTCGTGGCTGGTCGTTGCTCTGGTAGCCTGGGGTGCCGACCGGTCCGAAATCTGGACCGCCAGGAGGATTCAGGACGGCATTTTCGTAGGTTGGAGGCTGGTCGAGATTAGGGTCGATGGAGTCGAATCGGTGATCTCGGAGAAACGGAGAGGAGCGTGCGGTCGAAGACGAAGCGAAGCCGCTGTCGTCCCCATCGTCTCTCTCCCTGGCCGCGGCCTTCCTGTCTAGGTCGTTGAGGAGGAGCTGGTTCCCCATTACGCTCGTTCCCTAACTCTTCTTTTTGTTTCAAGGTCTTTAAGCCTACGTTTCCTTGCGATAGATGGATGTTAGGGATGTGAGGGAGACAGAAAAAGTACTGTAAGGAAAGCGAGATCAGTATAAAAAAAAAAAAAAAAAAAAAAGGAGGCAATGAATGGGTAATGGAAGAGGAAAAGAAGAATACGGAGAACAATAGATAAAGAAGGGAGAGTTCAGATGTTCGGATGGCCAAAAGTGAAGCAATAATACTGCTGTACAACGATGAGAGGGGAGGTCCTCTTGGGGGGAAGAAATGTCAAAGTCTAAGAATTAACCACCTGTGCTTAGTGGCTTGTTTCCGTAGCGTCTTGTAAACAACAGAAATAAGATCTTCAGATGGAATGAAATACTTGACGGACACTTGGTAGATAGATAGAAGAAAGGAAAAGAAATTTCGAAAAAAAATAAATAAATAAATAATAAAATAAAATAAAAGAATATGAGTAATATAATTTATATATATATAGTCTCGAAGACCCTCCAGGCTCCTATATATGGCTGCGCCACGTCTGGGCGTGCGTGTGCGCTCCGGCGGCGAGCAATAAAGTTTAACAACACGCCCCGGAGCGCCAAAATTTATTTTGATTAGGAAATTGTATTCTCACCATCTCACCACTTGAAATTTATGACAATTCAGCAACTGTTTATATTATAGTCATGGAGCAAAGGGGTACATGTATATACCAAGTGAAAGTTCGAACCTGATAAATGTCGTGACAATAAAAAGTAAAGGTTAATTTATTATTATTATTATTATTTTATTATTATTATTATTATTATTCATTTATTTATTTATTTAAATTTGCTCGTTTAAGACGGTTTTAAGACGGTGTTAAATATTTAAGACGATTTTTGCAGTTATTAACAAATCGCAAAGGTTTATAACCCGAAACCGTTATAAATTTATAACGCGGTCGTATACTCTCAATACCGTCTGAACACCATCTTAAGACGGTTATCCAAATATATCCCTTTTCAACACAGTAGTTACTTTACTTTTTGAATTAAACTTGTTTCTTCTTTAAATTTTTTTTTTTTTTTTATCGAAAAAAAAGCTCTTTCCAAGTTTCCATTTTATTCCGTTTATTCATCCTCCGACCCGAGTTGTCCAACATCTTGCGCGGGATACTCCGGCTCTGTCGCTTCAATCTGACGCAAAACCGTCTGCTCAGTGCTCAACTGAGATGCCATCGCAACGATCAGCTGAGGAGCTTGAGGGAGGTTCCGGTATCTCTCCTCGGCCAATTAAAAGACTGCGGAAAAAGCAACAAGCTGTACTCCTGGAAAACATTGAGCAACAGCTCCCAAAAGTTGATGAAAGTGACCGCGAAAGTCTAGTGGCCCTTCAAGAGGGCCCTTGAAGCAACTGTCAACGGGAACGTGAGTGGCTCCCGCTGACGTTTCTTGTCTCTCCCAAGCCAAGTTCAAAATCGACTTTTCACTAATCTAGACTCCTTCGACTCTTGTAACTAACATTTACGGAGATGTTATTCCGTCATTTAGGTTCTCGACAGCTCAGTGGCGGTACCCTCACTGTCTCTCGACAAGGTGTTCGACATTTTCAAGTTGAAGAATCGGCGCGCGGAGAACATCTTTGGCGAGAACGCGATCGTTTTTCCGGACTTCGCCCCCCCCCCCCCCGGGAAAGCTTCGCAAAGATCGAACCATCAGAGTGACTGAGTACATTTCACTGATCTTTCTTCTCCATTTCTTTCTTTTTTTTATAAAGTTACACGGCTGATATGAAGAGTTTGGCATTTTAGTCACTACTCTCAAGAAAATCGGCCAGTGCTACGGACGAGGAACAGAATCGGATGCTCTCGTGGCCTCAAGATGATCATCGTCGAAGCTCTTGAGGCTGTTCACCAGACCCAGCGGAAGAAGATTTCGGAGAAAAACCTTGCACAAGGCACTGACGGGGCGATGATGACCTTAAGAAGGTCAAATTCCTGCGCGCCTACTCGGAGATGCCTTTGTCCGTCGCTGCAAAGATGGAGGGCGCATGGGAGCATCAACGGACGTCTCGACGTCGGGTTCGGTTACGTCAATGAAGGTTGGTCCCGCCAAAAAAGCCGTCGGTAGATACCGTTGTCGCCGTTCTAGAGGCGAAACAGCGAACATAGAAGATGAACGTGCGGTATCTCAGTTGATAGCATACATGGCCATCCTCATGACAAAAGACTCGGAAAGGCTAAAGGAATCAAGGAACGCAATTCATCCTCTAAAGCCTTCATCTTTGGTGTTCTTTCTAATATCCGAAAGTTCTAGTTTATACTCTAGGAGAGGATACTACCGTATGTTATACTGATTAGGCTTCTAAAATCGTGGCGTAGTTAACCAAAACTCATTCTTTATACTTTCAGGTCTCCCGGTCGGAAGTTCTGGATTTCGGCCCCAGACGGTGCCGGCTTGGTTCTCGCTTATCTCAAGCATGGGTTTCCGTTCGCTGTAGCAGGATCCCCCACCACGACGCCACAATCGTCGCCCGGCGGTACAGTGAAAAGGATGAAATTTCAAGAGCTGCCGCCCCAGCGTCGTTGGGGTGGAATGGCCGATTCATTTGTCATACGATGCCTTGAAGGATACGGTTTTTCACTTTGATACAGTTGAAATTGAAGACGACGAGTAGCCAAGGAGCTTTACGTACACTTCCCGCATCATATGTATCATCAATCAAATACTCCGTCTGGGAGCACGCTTACTGTTCTTATTATAGAGCTCACCCTGAAATTCATTCGCGGGTCCTCATTTGGTCATGAATGCGGAAATACAGCACTTTTACAATCACCTCATGATATTCTGTCTATTTTCTGTGTTTTTGGGCTTCATCGTCCATCATTTGTCGTGAAACTTGAACGCTAAGGAAGAGAAGTCCTTTGCTCATATTGCGTGGCGATAGATTACTTGAGAGGGGGAAGAAAAAAGGCACGAAGGTGAAAAGATATCGATGATAGAGAATACCCGAAACCCGCCCAAACAAGTGGCAAGAGCTTCAGGAAGGGAAAGAAAACATGGACCCGGCGTAAAAACGTTCAAAAAAGAAAAAATCTTCGAGATTTTGATTTCTTTTTTTTGCCCATATTGAAACCATCGTACAGTGTGGAACGGGGATTTAAAAGGGACCTTAAGATAGATAAGCAAATAAGGACTGTGCAAATATAGATAAAAAAAATAAAAAATAAAGCATCGCTAGAGAGGCTAAGGAATAATATATAACGGCCGCTTATCTATTATTTTTCGGTTAAGTCTTAAGCAGTAATTATACAAAAAATATTACGAATTTTTATTTATATCTATATAAACTAACGATTTTCTTTAATAAATATAGTAAAAAGTAAATATAAAAGTTTCAAAAAAAATTTAAAAGCCGGGAATTATATTATAATATATACGTAATCTACATTATATTTCATATCAAATAGTCCCTTTGGATGGAAAGGACCATAAAAGGCATATAAACAGCATTTAAAAAGAATTATCGCCAATATAACTAGGACCAAAAAAAAGAGGGCTCGCTACTCCTTAACCGTACCAAAAATATGCCAGGTATATCTTGAATGAACAGAAGAAACAAATAACACAGAATCTAGCAAGAAATATACATCCTAGGAAACCTAAACAAAAAGAGGAGGAAAAAAAAGAGAGACATGTCATACAACAGGCTTAATCATTACAAGCGTTAGAAGCCTCCAGGGAAAGGGTTAACGTATCCCGCACCCTGATAGCCATCTGGAACAGGTGTCCCGCTGCCCATATGGTTTATGAACCCCATGTTGCCCATGCCCATATTAATGTTGGCCGCATCGCCCAGGCATATTCGTTCGAATGGCTCGCGTCGCCGTTTGTAAAGTCGTACTGGTTCCATATGTCGCCGCGCCAACGCGCTTATCAGGTGGAAGACCTTGCCGCCCATTCCGTCGTCCACCATCTGCCCTCGTCGCGCCTGCCGTCCTGCTCCTCCCAGTTCAGCTGCTCGGCCGTTCTCATAACCTGATCCAGATTGTTGCTGTTGCTGTAGTCCTGCATCATCATGTGGCCCTGCTGCAGCCTGCCAAGGGTGATTGGACGCCGCCTGAGCTTGGAGAGAGGTGCGATGAGTGGTGACTTAATGGGACTCGAGGGAGGAGACATGCTGAAGGCTTCTTGCTGCTGCTGCTGCTGCTGATGGTCCTGTTGCATCTGGTTAAAGTGCAATTTTAGATTTCGGTGAGGATGGCCGTGTATGGGAATGCTTTCGTGCTGGTGGTAGGGTTCCTCCGTGGTTCGGGGACGGGGAGGAAGTGGTGGAGACTGGAACGGCATGCCGTGTTGTTGTTGTTCTTGCTGCTGCGAGTGAGGGCTATGATTATGGTTGGTCGGATAATGCAGGACAGAAGCATGTTCCGGTGGTTGTGCCATGGGAAGAGTTTGAGTCGTTCCGGGCTGATGGGCGATGGCGCCGCAGAGTGGACAATGTTTGCTAGCTTGCCGGCAGAGCATGTTTTATCGGTTCCAGCTGCATACGCGGCGATCCAGAACTGTAGTCCTTGTTCGAGCGGCTGCCTCTCCTTTGCTTTGACCAATCCCCCCTATCTGTCTTTGCCCGTTACCAAAGTAGCGGCTATTTTCATCCTTGTGCTTCTGGTGATAGTCGTTACACAGCTGCACTGTAGCAGTTTGCCAGATTCAGAAAAACGTCCGACATCCTACAGCTGCTGGGCACAGGTCTTGCATGGATCCAGTACCGTTACGCATGCGCGAGTATTGAAGTCGATTTCGTCCATTGATGTCCTGCGTCGATTTCTTCGCAATGCCACAACGCGCATAGATACGACGTGCCTAGACTTCAACTCAGCTACACGAACGGATGAAAGATAATGCTTGGGTACCGAAGAAAAAATGGATGGGTGCTTACTGGCAAGGAAGAGGTTGTGACATGCAACCCATGTGTAATTGATTTCTTATCCCTGTACAATTGACGGTAGGCTTTTATGATACGATTTCCAGAATCTGCAATAACCAGATACGCCTCCGTCGTAGGTTCGGGAACGGCAGGGCTGAGACCATACAACAGCAGTCTCGTCTGTTGGTAGTTGAGGTCGATGAAACCCATGTTATAGCCACAGTTCGCGTCGTCTTGTTTTTAGGAACCGAAACCTGAAGGAATAATTGAAGAGTTAGCAAGTCGATACGTAAAGAACAGTCCCTGACTGATGTCGAAGGGATAATAATTACCGTCCATTCATTTAACCGAGCCTCCATATCTTTTCGCCAGTCTTCTAACGTGTTAAACCTACAGATATATTATTTCGTATAACCAAGTTCGAAATCCAGCTAGAAAGGGGTGCCTTACTTCCTAGGTATCTCAGATTGTTGGTATAGGATACACTTTTCAGAAAAGTTTTTTTTTTTTTTTTTTTTTTTTTTTAGCATGCAACTATACAAACTATTGTGAAGAATTGTAGAGATTCTTACTTGTATCTCAGACTGCAACTGCCGGATGCGAAACATGTGCCGCGCTATCGTTCGCGAACTCTTCTGATGCGCGAGCGGGTGGTCTTTCATGATCCCCGCTTTAGATATAAATTTATCATCAATATCTTCCGGATAAGGGACTTTCACAACTTCATCTGCAATGCCGAAGGGTCTGCCTAGATATACGCATATTTGTCTATCGAGCGAGTATACCGACACCAGAGTCTGCGACGCTCGTCAAGCGTGAGCGCATCGAGTCGCTGAGCCATCTGTGGAGTTTCTTGGTGAAGTCCAAGATCAATGCACATCCGCATTGCCGACCCAAGTACGTACCTACGTAGGAATTAAGGATATTTTTGTCAGCCGGGTCTCAAATCATTATGCTAAGAAGGAAAACTTTCGTTACGTACCACACGCCGGGTGATGCTGGCCGCATGAGGCTATACAGAGCCAGTAAACAGCACCCTTTTAGTCCATCGAGGCGATTCGTTGTCGAAAATAGTGAATCCATGTACTGGACTGCTGCACTATGGTACTGTTCAGGCATTGATTTCGTATCCGACCGCATCCCTGCCGCTATGGCAAAGACCATGTTTCAGAAAATAAAGCGTTGGCATCTCCTGTTCGGTAGTTGTGATTCTTTCAAGTCAGGATTCGCTTCCAGCGCCTGGTACACCGAATTAAACCTCTCCGTAAAACCGGCCGGTGCAAGATTGGTATTGTGGATTGGCTTGCTGGAATATATATCAATGAGTTCCTCGGCGTGTTTACGTTCCGGCAAAGGCGCGGGAGCAGTCGCGGCTTGATCCTCTGTAGCGCCCCCATAACGGGTGGCGTTCCGTCGTGCTCGCTTTGGGTGCCCCAGCAGAGTCCTCGGATTGCTTATTTGCGAGCGCAGCCGGTATTCTCCCTCGGAATGCAGCCATTTTTGCGGGCAGATGGCTATTTTCTTTACTGCTCACTTTTACGGCTGCGAACATTAATTTGGCGAACCTAAATACATCTTCACATTAGCCCAAATATCCAAAGGTTGGTGTTATATAATAATATACAGTATTACATTCACTAAGCAGGAAGAACATGTCCTGTACGTACGATATACCGCTACTATTTCCCTGAAAGCTCGTATGATTCGTTCCTTGCTCAGTGACTGCAGTCATTGCAGTGACCAGATTCTCAATATCAGGCTTTCAGGTGTGCGCCGCTCCTGCTATTTCCCATCATCCCTCGTAACAGGCCGACGCTCATACGCGCCCGGCGCTCCAGCATTCACGACCCCAGGCTGAGGTGGCGGCAAGGTAACGCTACCGTGCGGATTATCTCGATATGGATCGTATAGGTCCGGTCGCATCGGTAATCCATCGTCATGACTCGGTTTCCGCTTCCGACCCGTCTCCTCGCCGGTTCCTAGACTCCTCGTAGTATGGTGCGTTTTCGTCTCCTCCATTCAGCTGATGTTGATGCTGCGTGCTAGCGGTGGTGGTAGTGACGGCGGCGGCAGTGTCTGCACCTGCGCCAATTGCGCTTCCAGGTTGCAATGCGCTCCTCCAGGTGAGATACGTAGCTCCGTGGAATCTCACGGCCTGTCGCGGCGTCGACGCCAACACACTCAACGCCGGCCTTCGCGCACGACGAGCAGGCGGGGAACAGTTGGTCACATTTCGTCTTGCGGGATCTACACCGGTTGCAAGCGGATATACTCCTGTAGATGGCAGAGGCGCCCTTGCCCGACGACGGAGTGCGCGGGGTAGAAGGGTTCGAGCCGGACGCTGGCCGGGGATTGGCTGGCGCAGAAGCGGTGCTATTTTTCGGCATTTGTCCGACATCAACGTCAAAACCACACGCCTCTCCGGAGATGCCCAAGCGAACGAGATCTACCGGTTTTTCTGTATCCCTCAATGTTCCTTGCTGTGTAACTTTCGCGCGATATTCGTTCCAAAAACTCCGTCCCGAAAAGACCCTGCGTCCCACTTGTTCTCGAGCACTCTCGCGATGTATACGACTGCCAAAGCGACGAAAAGGACAAATAGGAGAGATGCAAAATTCCCAGCAGTATCTCCGCTTCGCATTGATATTCGAACAATGTTTATATGGATACCTTTTTTTCCCCTTAAACGGAAAAAAAAAAAAAAAAAAAAAAAAAAGACGCCACCCCCTTTTTCCGGAGTTGATGCTAAGGCGTGAGAAGTGGGGTGTTTTAGCGCAAACCGTGAACGGGGGCAAGCAAGCAGTTAGCCAAGAACTTGTTCGTTTGAAGCCAGCCAAAATCGGTCGCGGGTAGGGCTCTGAGAGTCTGAGGGGAACGAACAATGATGGCTTAAAGGGAGCCGATGTTAGGCGCAATCGGATTAAAGCGCGTTGGATGCTGCTCGCGGGACAAGAATAAGGGTAAGCAAAATCGGACACGGTGAACGAATACACTGAGGAATAATAACAATCAACAGTGATTAATATGACTATAATCCCGCCGGGGGGGGGGGGGAGGGGGGAGGAAGAAAGAATAAGAAGGAGAGAGGGAGAAATTACATGTACATATTGCACAGGGTACATGTAATTCCAAAGCAGTGGGTGGAGCTATAGGCAATGTTTCTTATTTTCGATTATGAACGCCGAATATAGGGGTGGAGGGAATATAAAGCAAGAGAGAGAGAGACCTTTTCCTTTCTCTCTCTTTTTTTATTTTTCTCTTTTTTTCTTTTTTTTTTTCTCCACCCTCGGAACATCGGATCGGAAGAATGTTTTTTCTGCACGGAGGTAACTGACTCGACCGAACGTTACAAGACCTCAAATCGCCAAACCCTGGGGTGTTTCAGCCAATAAGTGTCGACATCGATGGTAACTTTGCCTAAAAGCCAAAAAAAAAAAGCATCAAGGCCCACGGCTGAAAAGCATGCGGGAAAACATGCAGAAATGTCCGTGGGAAAAGAAAAGAAAAGAAAAGGAGGAAGAGGGAAAACGACGACAAGGAAATGGAGAAAGAGTAGGATAAGAATGTCGCCGCTTAGAATTGCCAGTGTTTAGTTTGTAATACTACCAATTGTATATATTGAACACTAAGCTTAAGCAATGGCAGGAGCTGGCAAGTGAACTAGAAAGCAGGCCCGAAAATGGTCTCAACTTTCACAAAGTCAGTGAGTGATACGAAAAGGGAATCGAAGGGGAAAAAATGAAAAAAAAAAAAAAAAAAAAAAAAAAAAGGTAAGGTATTTTTCGCCTCTACCCTCTCTAAACGCCAGAAAACCTAAAACCTCCGAGGCTCCGGTAGTGGTCAAAGCCCCGGCAGTTTCCACCGGCTAATGGATTTATTTTGTTTTCGGTAGTGGACGGCCACCAGACTGGCAGTATAGCAGCCCGGCGTGCTAGAGCACTCACGGTCCTCCTACAACAGAAAGAGGCTATAAAAAAAAAAAAAATGTGCTCTGTATATAAACGTGAGGCCGGTCAGCTCATACTATATAAATCCACGAGAGGCTAGCCGGAGTGCTACAGCATGAAATACCAAAAAGATACTCTAGACAGGCAGCGTCATACATGTATATATTCTTCACGCATTATATTATAAATGTAATTGAAAATGAAGGCTAAGTTGAAGGATTTTAGAGAAAGTTTCACACATAACTGACTTTGAAGACGGAGTTCGTAGGATATCAGAGAGATCGAATGATATATTCGCGAGAAGCCTCCTTACAGTACCTGTGGCTTTTCTTACCAAAGGAGAAATTTCGTAAACAGCCTTCCACATTATTCTTCTATAGAAAGTATTGATCACGAAAATATTATGAAGACATTAAGTGATAAGAAGCAGATAGAAGCAATGAAGCAATTGCATACGCAGTTGCTCCTCTGCCTACCGCCAAAACTAAGTAAATACAGTACATAGTCAATGAAGACTTAAAAAGAAAATGTATAATAGAAATAAACTACACTCATTCTTAAAAATACTCCCTGTGGCTTTGTCCTAAGACACGCCAAAGATTTTTTTTTTTAAAAAAAAAAAAAAAAAATCGACCTTACCAGGGAGGAGTGGGAAACGTCTATCGAAAGACAAAGAAATGAAAATAAACAAGAAGAAAAAAAAGCTCTATCTAAAATCTTTTACTTCATTTCATCCTATCGTCTCACCCATACCATCCCATCATTCCTTTAGTGAAGAGCGGCGTTTCAGGTAGAGTTTCCTGGACGAGCCACCGACGTAGACGTGCTTGGGAGCAGAAGTGACGGACCAGTCCTGCTTCGTGACGTCCCAGATGGAAATATCCCTCCTGCAGAGTTGCAGGGTAATACGCTTGGATGCTCCGGAGTTGATGGTGACGCGCTCGAAGCCACGGAGGACCCTGACGGGGCTATCAGATTCACCGGTGGAAACGTACTGCCCGGTTGTTGCATACACGTTAGCAACCATATCATAGAATATCGTTGTTTTTGTAGCCACTATAAGAAGCCGAAAGGGAGAAAAAAAGACTTACCAGCTGGACAACTTCATCACCGTTGTACTTGCCAACATTGGCAACAGTGAAAGAAACCTCATAGACGACATCGTAAAGGCTGGGGTTACCTCCCGGCGATCCACCGGCGGTGCTGTACTTCTGCGGTTTCGTGGTATAGGCGGCATCAGGACCGTTCTGGCCCTTACCGTCGAGACCCGTCTGCTTAGTGTTGTTCAGATAAGGGTAGATGTAGTTGTCTACGGGATGGAAACCCTCGGGGAACAGGTACTGCGAGGGATCTCGAGGGAGGTGTTGCCGCCAGATGGCGGGGTCCAGGACCCTTTGTAGGGAGTGTAGGCGCTGCCAGTCTTGGTAACCTGGAGCCGGAGTACTTGAATTGGGTGTAGCTGAGACCGAAGCCGAACTCGAAACGGGGCTCGATGTTGTGCTTGTCGAAGTAGCGGTAATCAATGAGGAGACCGTTGGTGAGGTCCTGCTGCGGGGAGTAGTAGTCGTTCGGGTGAACATCAGAGAGACACCGTAGTCCGATTCGTTCTTACCGAAGGTAAATGTAGTCTTCCGGGGGTTAACCTTTCCGTCTGTGTAAGTACGGAGGTGCGTTAGCAATTTTCTTCGGGCCGAAATTCGTATGAACGAGCATCCGGTGTTTTCTTTGGCGGGATTACTTACAGAGAACGTCGACAAGGGAGTTACCGCTCTCTTGTCCGGGAAGACCGGCATAAAGAACAGCAGTAACGTTAGGGTGTTCGATCCACTCCTCGACAGTGACCGGGCCTGGGCTGTGGATGACTTTTACCCGAAGAAAAAGAAATTAGCATTTGCGATACCATGGTGCTAGACCTAATACAAGTGCATATAGCGTACCAACTATCGTGTTGTTGCAAGCTCCTGCGACGGTCTTGACCAAATTGTCCCCGTTGTACCAGATGGTAAGGTTGTTACGGTCGCCCTGGTTCTCCGAGACGGTAATGTAACCTTCACCGGCGTCAGCCTTGACGAAAGCAAGGCAAGCGGTGGCCTGGCTGGCGATGCCGATTATGGAAGTATTCTAACGCAAATTATCGCAATTAGCTTTGGTTTTTTCTACACAGGTGAGATAGGGGGAACATACGGCGGCATAATCGTCAAGGTTCCACTGGATAACGCTGTTGTCTTGGTAGGCCTGGTTCTGGAGTGCCGTAAGGGAGAAATGAGGTAGCTGTGGCCTGTCAGTAAATGGTTCGAATATGTGTAGACAGAGAAGGAATATCACAACGGGAAGTTCGCAGTTCCTGATTATACGAGAAGCTATCAGTTAACTAATTTCCCGGCCACAGTAACCAGTATCAATGAGCAAGACTTACCGGATCCCATCCCATAGCAACGGTGCCTTCAGCACAACCACGATCACCGCAACCGTTAGGGCCAAGCGGTGAGTCGCCAGCATCAGATCCAAAGACGGCAATCTGCTTAGGAGCACGAAGAGGCAGAGCACCCTGGTTCTTCAGAAGGACAGTTCCTTTCGCTCCGATTTCTCGGATGAGCTGAGCGTGAGTGCCACGGACGTCGACGTTCTCATTGATGAGACCATAACCTTCTTGAGAGAAGAAGTGGTCGAAGCCGAGACGATCATAAGTCCAACTGCGGAAAGATATACTGTTAGTTCAAAATACTGAAGTTGTAATGTAGAGCAAGGTAAGATGATATCTTGCACTGACCTGTCGAAGTTGACAGGGCGTGGTTCTTATCCTGTCCAACATAGTACCAGGCGGCCTAAAAGAGAACTATTAGCGCAAGAATATTAATGAACCAGAGAATAATGGTAGTACGTACCATAATACGGGTGACCATGTCATCGAGACGGTACTCCGGCACGGAACCGTTGATAACAGCAACAGTAAGATTAGAACCCAGTAAGAGTTGCCACTGTTGAATTTCTATCGCATTCATATCTTTGTTAGCACACAAAAGTCGTGTATGCCTCAACGGTGGGCGTGATAGAACTAGTATTACCTGATCACCAGGCATCGTCATGTCAAGGCCGGCCAAAGCACTTTGGACTCCGTCATGCTATTATTTTTTAATTAAACATGTTAGCGTTCACCTTTTTAAGGGGGTAAAATACAACAAAGCGATTCTAAAAACAGTATTAATTACCTGAGCAGCCCAATCGCTCATGACAAATCCAGGAAGTCGAGCTCATTCTTCAACAATCCATTAAGAAGCTTGCTGTTTGAGCACGGATAAGTATTGTTGAGCCTATAAATTTGGTTAAGAAAACAGTGTCAGTTTTAACCCGGGAAAAGAAAACAGTCTCATAGCGATGATATAAATATTTACCTATTATAACTGCACATGATAGAGCCAACGCCGGCCCTGACAGCATCGGCGAATGGCCACAGGAAGACTTCATGCATACTCCGGTCATCAATGTTAGAGCTGATACTTTCGTTGGTTTTTGATGCAGCTCTCTCCGGCTTGTCTGAAGTGCTCTTGTTCGTTTCCGACTAATGAAATTAATAGCATTAGCCAAAAGTTCAGTTAAGTCGGTAAGCAATCGAATGCCACTGGAAAGGAAACTTACCAAATGCTTTGCACACGCGATGACTCCGGCATCCTGGATACCTGCTACAGCCTGCGCCAATCCGATTCCGCTCAAATAGGGATCAGAACCGCCACCCTCCCAGTTTCGCCCTAAATATCCTCATTAGAAGCTATTCTCAAGCATGCGCTGTTTTATAAAGGTACGTACCGCGTTAGGGAAGCTATTCGTTCAAAAGCTCATCGTTAGTATGAAAATACAGAAACTGAAAGATATATATTATAAAAGTAGAATAAGGCTTCGCCGTGAGCCAAAGCCGGCGATGACAAGCACTAAAAGAATCGGGGCGCGACTTACATTCCAATTGGTCCACTAACTGGCCGAGTTGAATCTAGATTTACAAGAGAGAGTCAGAATTCGTATTGTTGCACTGATATACGTGATATGCGACTTACAGTGACACCCTTCTGGCGATGTTCACTGTGGAAAAGTATCAGCATGCATTTTTTATATATCATCAAAATATGCATTATTCCCTCCTAACAGACGAAGATAGGACTCAAACCGAGTACTTACGTTCCCATAGCAAAACCCCTCTTGTAAGCCAAGTCCTTGTCAAACGTCGATGCGATGGTTACTCCGGCCGGGAACGCGGACGAATACTGGCCGAACCGCACACCCAGCGGAGAGTCTTGCATGCAGAAATTGATGCCAAAACGTGGGACGCTTCCTGTAGTGCCTACGCATTGTTCGGATTGCCAGCCAGTGCCGGTCGTAAGGTTTACTTTCTCGAGAAGGGTAACTAATATTTTGTTTATTTACGATTTGTTAGTTATATATCATTTATTGTATATTCAACTTCTTAGAGTAAAATATAAGAACTTACGCTGGGAAACTAGGCCTTTCGCTTGACATAGGCATCTGTCCATTTCTGATTGCCTGTCCATTCCAAAGCGGTGATGGGAATTCATCGGGGGAAACTGATCAAAGAACCCGTAGATTTTGTAATTAGTACCAATTGCGACTATTCTATAAGTATAATTTGACTTATAAATGCACTACGAGCTGTAATAATAATATAACTCTCGGCAGGCTTCGAATTCAGGTGCCAAATGACGATATCGCGCGACTTACCAGCTTTATATGTTGGGACGCTCGTAGGAAGGTTGACTTTACGAACAGGAGCCTAAAAGTGACAGGAAAGGTTAGTGTCCGTCGCAAAAAAAAAAAAATAATAATAATAATAATAATAATAATCCCAGATCATCTCTGATTTATTGATCATGATACAATGCCTAAACTTCCGAGCTCAATATTTTGTTTTAACCCGTACTCTTATGACATGACTACTGTAATTATTTGTCTCGTATATATTCTTTCTCTTTGACTTTAGATTTTTTTTTTTTTTTTTTTTTTTCTTGTGTAACTCCTTAATCCCTTGTACTCCGTCTTGTTTCATTTCCATAGTACTTACAGCTAACGGTGCGGCCTGGGCAGATGCGGAGGCGGCTAAAAACAGCGCTGCAGCGCCATAGCTGAACGATGACGGCATGATGCCTTTTTGATTATTTTTGTGCCGCAGCAACAGAAGAGGAGACGCGACGGTAAGGGAGGAAACGATTGGTGTCGGCTTTCCAGATTAAAATGTTGCTCAATACACCATTCCCCTTCTTAAGACGACGGAAATTGAAGAAGGCGATGAGGACGAAGGGGAAGAAAGGGATGACAGGAGGGAGGAAAGTAAGGGAGTTATATAGCAAGTTAAGTGCTACCCAAGGAAGTAACGATCTCTCTCTCTCTCTCTCTTTCTCCCTACTATTATTATATTATTATTATTATTTAAAATTTCCCTCGTGTTCCCGCATATTTTCGAATATTCTTTAGGAGGGAGACTGGAGAGGGGTGAGAAGAATTCCATACGAGAGATACATACATACAAATACTGCACTCTTTTACTACGACTAGGGCAATTGCGGAGGATGCGCGATGATCTTCCACTTAGGGAAAAAAAAACACTCCAGGATTTAGGATCAAAAGAAAGAAGTAAAGACAGAACAGAAAAAAAAAAAGAAAGTAGTGTCTGTCCTTGCAGAAAGGCTCAACATGCACGACATGCACAAGCCAAATTGAACAACGGTACCAGTAGTCGCAAAAAGAACACTGCTGTATAGGATATCCTAGCTATATTTTTTTTTCTTCTTTCTTTCCTTTTTTCCCTTCGAATTCTTCTTCATTTCGGGTAATATTAACTATATATGATAGTCGAGTGTCTGGTGCCGTGATGGCTCGCCAGAACGATTTTTATTAGAAAAAAAAAAAAAAAAAAGTATGAGAGCTCGGATCTGCCAACCATGGAAAAGAAGAAAAAAGAAAAGCAAGGGAAAACTACAGTATTCGAGTATCCACATGCTTCTATTTTCCCTTTTGTTCCTTATGGATTTCTTTTCTGGTTTCTTTCGTGATTCATCTGTTTTCTCTTCTAGTTATACCGTTGACGTGCAAAGCTTTGGTGGCCTCACTGCGGTCCTAGAGTTTTGCGGGGATAGCGGTACTAGTATTATGATGTTAACAGTCCACGTTCCACAGAGACAAACCAAAGGGGTAAAAAGTTCAACCTTAACGAATTAGCAATTTTTGCGTTCAAGTTGATCTATGATTACCGCTAGGCGACCTCTTTTTTACCCTGTATCTTCCCAGTACTCGAAGACGATGAGCTCAACCTACTGGACTTAACGAACATCGTGCAGAGACAAAAAAAAATAATAAAATAAAAAAAAATAAAGTAGGGGAGAAGAATTTAAAAACTATGAATGACAACGGGACTAGAATAGTCTGAACTTGCCGACCAGGAAGAAGCACATTTAAATTTTTTTTTTTTTATTGCGTATTAGACCAGGGTTACACCGCAAAACGTCGGTATATAGCTCTGCTCATATTATTCATTCATCCTTCCCTATAGCTACTCCACCGGCAACTGTTATTCGTCGGGGCACTCTAAAAGTATGTATATACATAATACGATCGATGCCGCCTTATTCTCTT
>AZLU01000325.1:0-34533 GCA_002224055.1 Pezizomycotina sp. ARF18 | reverse complement strand
AGTATGGATGAAACCAGCCTTGCGAGCGTAAAGGAAACCCTCTTCCTCTTTCCTTTTTTACCTCTCCGGATCACCATGGAACTCCTTGTCGATCATTATAGAAGATTTCAAGGCTCGGGCTCGAGCTCGGATCTCTACCAGTTGGTTGGTCGCGGTAATATACGAAAACCCTCCAAAAAGCACGCTAATTTATGCATCTTGGTGTCATTGGCGCGGCCTCCTCGGAAAGTGGGACCAAGTATCTCCCGAATTAGAGAGTATCCAGCCTTATGATTGGGGACTCTCTTTTAAAATTCCTCTTGAAAAGCCACGCATGCCGCAGTTTCTTCCTCCTCGGGACTTTAACCACTGCTGGAAAGAAAGAGTCCTCCAGCACTTATCATGGAACAAAACGCAGCGCCAATAAGAGAGAAAGAAGAAAAGTGGTGTGAAAGTATCCAACAGCGATCTTTTCTATTGGAGACAGTATCGTGACGTTTAAAGAACGCAAGAAAAATCATGCAAAGGATTGCCAGGTTTACTGCTGCAAAAATAGTTTGCATCACGAATCAACAAAAGTACGGACGAAAAAGCTTATCTCCTCGCTGAGGGCGCTTTTAATTTATTCATTTACTCATTTTCTTTTCTCTTTAGAGAAAAGACTGACGGCGTTCATCGGTTTCGCTCACAGACTGACGGCGTTTCTTGGCGCCTGGAGCGGCGTAAGAGAGAAAGGCAAGAGAAACAAGCTAAGCTTTTTCTGTGTCTGACACGCGACATATATACAAATACCTCTCCAGAATCAGCTTACAGTGGAGTCCTGCTGTCTCGTCTCTTCGGGATCTTGAATCAAACTATTACGGATTATTCCCTTTTGGTGGATGAATTTCTATACTACTAGATGGCAGATTATGCTTTTTTTTTTTTTTCCCTTCTGAAAGAGGAGCAATTGAGTTTGGATCAACAGTGATGGATGGCTCTCGTCCAGAGGCCTTAAACTTCCGAAGAGAAGGGTCAGAATATCTTTGCCATCAATGACCAGTCTCTTGAATTGAGCGTTCTAGTGATGTTTGACTTTTCGTATACGGATCACGAGCCAATTTTCTTTACGTTCTGGAACCCTCATGTTGCCGCACACTACCCTATAATCCCCCCTCTAACCATCCTAAAAAGCCAAAATGCGTTTTCCCACTTCTGCTCCCCAATTCACGAATCAAGTGGAAAAGGTGAAGGAGAGGAAAAAAAAAAAAAAAGGAAAGAAGGTTGTAAAAAAATTTCCTGCTGTAAATTCAAATCTGAAGTTTATTATTGTAGGGAAACTTGACTTGAACGCTTTTTGGAGATGGAACGTGAAATATTATATTATTATTATTATTATATTATTATTATGTATTCCTTGCTGAGATGCCTCGTTCCATTCGCAAATCATCGTCATCCACCATTTGAGGGACCAGTCTCGATAACTCACCAAAGTCCCTACCACAATCATTCTCTCCCCCTTTCCCTCCGCCTATAATCTCCCCATTTCATTCTGACTTTTTGCCTGTTCAAAAGCGGTTGGAAGATAGCTGCTTCCCACTGATCAAGCTGAAGAAGACCTCTCAAGAGAAGGGCAGCCTTAACGAGATAGAAGAGATTACCATAAAATTCCCTACTCCTTACCACTAATGCATTTTTTTTTTTTAGAGGGTGGACACGAGGGTCAATCTCTCAGATGTCACTGGCTAACCCCCGGTTACCCGTTATCTCGCCACTTCCTAGTAGCTCCTTCGAAGGCGCGTGCTCCGTGCGCTTTTCTTTTCCCCGTACCGCTTATCACGGTCAACGACTCCACCTTTGCTCCTCCGATCAGCATTCCAACTCCTCACATTTGAAACCACCACAAAATCATCATCATCAGACACTAGACACTTTCGCAGATTGAACAAGAACAACGAAACCCATTATCGACAGCTATATATAAGACGCTCGTTCTCATCTTTCCCATCCCCTCCAGGAAAAGGCCGTACCCATACCTGCCCACTTACCTACCTTCTTCCCTTCCTGCCCCTCCTCTTTTAATCTCTTTATCTCGCTCTCACCGTTGGTAGGAAAGCAGTTAACCCCAAGGTCTTCACCTGCACCGGTACTTGTCCCTGCATCTCTACCCCCCCCCCCCCCGGCCAAAAAGAAAAGGAAAGAATCCAGTTCTTTGGGTTATCCTTTGGTCTTTTGGTTGTACGAGTAGATAGTTTTTTCTTTCATTCTGTTGCTGGGTTATTTTGTTCGCCACGGTCCCTTTGAGTATCACAGATCCGAATTAGTGGTCTTTTCTCCCTCGCCTGTTTTTTATGCACCTTGACGTCATAACAAGGATCCCCAGTAAACACCCCCAAAAAAATAATAAAAAAAAGAAAAGCCAACAATGGCACGAACATCACGACTCGGTATATGGCAGCCAAAACGGACGAGGTTCCAGGTAAGAAAAGAGAATTCGGCCCCGAATTTGGATGAGAAAAAGAGAAAATGTGCTAAGGAGTTATCCTATATTTTGAAAGGCTCTGTTCGTATTTTAGACAAAACACATCAGGAACCGCTCGGAATCGAGCCGAACCGGCCGCCGTCGCCATCTCATCCGTCGGAAGCCGTCGAGCCGATCACCATGAGAAACAAGCTCAGGATGACGGGTGAAGCGTACCGCGGATGGTAATATCATCCTGGACCCGCAGCCGGATGATTCCAAGAACGATCTCTGAACTGGCCAGCATGGCGACGAGACATGGCCCTTTTAGCTATTGGTTGGCATGCCATGGTTGGAGGAGGACAACACCAATTTTGGCTGCTGGTAGGCTTGAACCTTGAATTCCGAAACCTTCAATCTCTAAATATATTTCTCCCCTCGATATCTCTCTTTTGAGAGTGGAAAAAAAAAAGACAACAAAAAGAGATAGAGGAGAATATTTGCTAATTTTTCTAGGCTTAACGGATGTCGCCAAGACCTTGACGTCCCGTCCCCGATGTCGCCCTTACGACCGGTATACATGCTGGGACTCGGAATTGGGCTTGTTCGCAAGTCCTTTAGCAATTCTGTATGGAAAACGGCCTGTCTATCTTGGTGGTGCGGCAGTGTTTATGTTAGCTTCCATCTGGTGCGCTGCGTCTCAGTCGTATGGAAGCCTCGTAGCTGGCAGAATAATCATGGGCATTGGCGTGCACCATGCGAGTAAGTGATTACAGCCTTAGTGCCCCTTTCTCGAGATTACAACCGAGGAATATTCATGCTAACAGCAAGAAAAATTCGCGTCCAGAACACTACCGAGGTACTATTGCAGAAGTGTTTTTCCTTCATGAGCGTGCTTACCGTGTAGGAATTTATACGCTTCTGCTTTAGGCGGCAAGAACTTGGTTCCGCTTGTTAGCGGTGTCATAATTCAAGCAAAGGCTGAGATGGTATTCTGGATTGTTACAATTGTTGTCGCTTCAATATCATTCTGCTATTCCTATTTGCGCGGAGACGTTCTGGGACCGAACCCCGCGCCCGAAGGCCCGACCTAGCCTAATGCGCCGCATCAGCGATATGACACGAAATAGTAGTTTGTCCTACATCGCCACTCACGCTTCTCTAAACTCAGAGCGCATTCGCGGGCCCATCTAGGTCGCAATCCCGGTCATCTTTGCACCGTCACGGCCAAGCAATCTCTCATCATTTAGTAGAAGACCTCACCGAACCGAGCCGGAACAGCCCTCAGATGAAGATTATCATCAGTGAAGGAGCATCGACGGAACTGAGAAGCACGCACATTTTGCGGATCAAGAACAGTTAGCAACGAGAAGTCCCCAAGGACAAAGAGCGCGCTAATGTTGACGGTGCCGAGGAAGAGGACCCTTTCCGAAGGATTGAAAGATAGTGAGGTCACGATCATTGATGCCGGAGATATCAAAAATCTAAGGAGCCGCGGGCACAGGAGACGTGAAAAAGCAGAGTGGAGGCCTAGCACGCTCGCTCAGCTCCCAGGGCACGATCCTCAGCATCCGCAGCACCACGGTCCCCAAAGTCTTTTGTCCAGCAGCTAAAGATCTGGAACGGCGTCTACGCAAAGATTCGTTTTTGAAGACAATGTGCCGTCCACTCGTACTGTTCGCTTACCCGGCAGTCCTCTGTCCACTGTTGTCTACTCTCTGTCGATTGGCTGGCTCATCGTCCTCTCCGACCGTTGCTCACATTTACCAGGCGAAGCCATACAATTTCAGCCGACTTGAACTGGTCTTGTCTACCTAAGTCCCTTCATTGGTGGAATCCTTGGAACTGCTGTTGCCGGAAAAGCCTCTGACATTATTGTCCGTTTCATGTCACGGCGTAATGATGGAGTGTATGAGCCGGAATTCCGTCTTGTAATGGCCATTCCCATTGCAATTACTACCGCTATGGATTAATAGGGTTAGCACACCCCCCTTTCTTTGTTCTCTACTAATTCCCCTCTTAGATTTGGCTGGTCAGCATACGATCACGACAAGTGGATCGTTCCGACGCTTTTTCGGTATCATCAGCTTTGGCTGTTCTCTTGGAAGTACAACTTCGATTACCTTCTGTCTCGACTCTTCTCGTCAATACGCAGGGGAGGCGTTGGTCAATCTCAACTTTTCAAAGAGTAAGTATCAGCTCTGCCGCATTTCATTCGTTTCATGTGCTAATACATCTACAGACGTGTTCCACGGTTTCGTCTTTCGCTGTTTTCAACAGGTGGCTAGACGCCGACGGTTCCAAGACTGTATTTATCGCTCTTGGGTCCATTCACTCGTTTGTCTGGCATTCTCACTACCGCTCTACATGTACGGCAACGTCTTCGCCTCTGGACGCAAACGCGAACCTTATGGCGAAGCTGTAAGGTGCCACAAGATTGTCCTAAGGGGATTGTTGGAGTGTTTCAAGAAGCAAGACCTTTTTTCTTTTTCTTTTTTCTTTTTTCTTCGTCTTTTTTTTTCTCGAAGTAAAACTCATGGTCGGCGTTAAGAACTCTTATTTTTCTCCTCTTACCCTTGGAATCATTTTGCCTTTTTGTCCTTCGAGGTTTGGCTTGTAAATATCAGATTGCTATTGCTGGAGTTTTGCATTGTTAATGAGAGTATATCTACTGTCCCTCATTATTTGCCGGAGCAGTTTTAGCTTCCTAGTCATACCTTGATAATGTATGCAAGTGCTATATGCATTCATGTCGAGCAATGCTCGATATGCAAGGAAGCGATTCGCACTAACTAATACCCAGAAACCGATATATCGCCAGCATCTAGAGTATAGGATTTTATACCCTGAAGGATTCCACCGTTCTCCAGGACTCGGCTCGCGATCTAACCATTGAAGGTAGCTGACAGAATCTATTTCCCTATAAAGCATTGGTTTGAGCAGCAACCTCTCCCAACGAGAAAATTGAATCCCGAGAATACCGAAGCTGCACGGATTACCCGGCTAAATGCGAGCTGTTCTCACGATCGCTTGACCAATCAATTGGCACTACCAACAAAGAACTAGAAACCTTCTAGAAGCTGGAGAGAATATTAACGGAGCTGCTAGCATCCAAGCAAGAGCATTGACCGTTAACCTTTTTCCGTGGTCTTTCCGACTCGTAGGTATAAAGGAGCTAGTGTAGCGCTATACCGATTACAGGTCTTTGAGGAGGTGGGAACCCTGTCATAAGCGTTATAACCTTTCCCCCTGCCAGTTGCAGCCAAGATACCGGGGATCTTAGCCGATAGAAGAATTTGCGGGGTCTCGACGTTTCTGCGCCGATCGAGCCATTAAACTGTACTTCACCGTCATTTTGGCGTTCGTGTGAATTCCAGTGTCCCCACTACACCCTCACTAAAAACCGGCAGCGTGGACCCACCAGGAGCTTCACACAACAACGACGTCACAGTGTATACCTGCTCTTAAGCAAAGCTAATCCTGTCTAATGTTAATCGAGAATTGTTGATCTTCTTTCTAGAGGAAAATGTTTTATAGACTGCCGATAGTTTTATCCGGCATTTTGTGTCGCGAAGATCCTTTAAACTACTGTTTGTGACGTTTTCAAGTGGATTTGACTCGATTGTGCGTTGCTTATGAAGTATTTATAACGAGCTGAAATGCCCGGCTGGCTATAGACTCTCCTAGGAAGCAAAGTTCACAATTGCAATGGCCCTGAACGTTAGAATTACATAGAGCTGTATAATTCAGTGATTGGGTTGATAGCGACACATCAGTTTCTTTAGATCATCACACGATTCTCCATAAAAAAAAATGCCCGTCCGCAATCTCGGAATCTGGTTAACGGCCATCGCAAAGCAATTGAGCGTCGTAGCTGCTCACTCTGGCTATGCGCGCCAGCGGCATCGTCGGATGGCGCATTGGTGAGTAGACCGCTTTCTTTACATCTCTTCCCGTTCTTTGCTAATTGCGAATTTTTTAGACGCCAACGGCAGCATGTACCGCGACTCCAGCGTACGATTTTGGCACATTTTCGTACAAGGCGATGACGACAGTCAGGTAAAGCAGGCTTCTAAAGAATGCTTTGTTAGGGCCCTGTGCTAATTTTTTCAAAAAGATATGCGACACCACTTAAGTCGCCAGCAGTGTACACGCCTTACGCATCACCGTACTCTGCGGTATCGTCTCTGATACCGGGCACACAGACTTTCACGACGTGGAAGTACGAAGCGGATTCTAACGCTACGGACACGAATGATCCGTACGGACAGGCAGCGTACGCTCGCTGTGGAGTAATACGTCGTACACAAACACCGTACCGTTTACGACGACCGTGGAACCGACTCCGCTCCCATCGAGCGAGCTCGTTTTCCCGCCGCCGCTGTATCAGGCGTGCGATAACGGGAGGCGTGCGTAGATTGCTACAAGCTCGGGTCGGACTTCGTCTGGGGCGTAGCTTCGAGCGCGTGGCAGATCGAGGGAGGGTATGTAGTAACACTCCAGAATCGAATTGACATATTAATAAATTTCGTAGTCTTCAATTAGAAGGCAGAGGACCCTCAATTCTCGACGACATCGGCACGCCGCTGACTCCGGGAACAGCGGATGCAAACGTCGCGGACATGCAGTACTTCCTCTACAAGCAGGATATCATCCGCATCGCGTCCCTCGGAATACCATACTATTCCTTTTCAATTAGTTGGCGAGAATACTACCATTTGGCTTCGCGAATACGCCGATAAACAGCCAGGCGATAGGCCATTACAGCGACATGATAGATTTTTGCTTAGAGCACGGCGTCACGCCCATCGTGACCCTCACGCATGTTGATTCTCCGCAGGTATTTCAGGGAGCTAGAGGACCGATTGGTTATTCTAGTACGGGTATCAGCACCCGAAGTTTGTGAGTCGTTTGAGTATTATGCGCGGGTGATCATGACGAGGTTTGCGGATAGGGTGCCGTATTGGGTTACTTTTAACGGTCAGCTTTCTGTTACCTCGTATGCGGGTATAGCTGGTTACCTTTCTAACAGAGATGCACGTAGAGCCGAATATCAATACGGATTACTTTATGGGTATTATAACGTAAGTCACCCCCGACGTATAAGAGGTCATAGACTAATATATATCGCAGGTCTTGATGTCGAATGCTCGAGTCTGGCATTTCTACCACGAAGAGCTTAATGCGACGGGTAACGTTGGATTGTATGCTTCAAATCTAAATCCTTGCTGCCTTAGAAGCAGCAAGACTAATGAGATATTAATAGAAAATTCGCAAATAACCCTGCATTCCCTCTCGACAATTCCAAAGACAGCGACGTTCAAGCTGCGCACAGGTATAATGACTGGCTGGTCGGACTTATGGGTAATCCGCTGTTTAAAGGCGAAACGTGGCCGTCGGTGGTTACCAGTACCGCAGGAACTCGGAATGGGACTTTCGGTCTTCCGGAGTTGAACCAAACGGATTTAGATTATATTCATGGCGTAAGTTTTCTTATCGTTTACCGCGCGAATAAATTGCATTCGTAAACTAGATGGACTAAAGACGAACTCCTTTTAGACCTGCGACTTCTTCGCCATAGATTGCTACACGAGCCAATTCGCCTCAGAGCCCTCGAACGGCTTCGAGAGCTGTGCCTCAAATACAAAGGATCCCTTGTGGCGCAGTGCGTCAACCTAACTAACGTCGATCAGGACGGCTGGGCTATGGGCAACCGTCTTTCGCCTACGCTTATACCGCTCCTACGTACTTTAGGGAATCTATGAAGTACTACAACTCCGTGTTTAAACCTAAGGGAGGATCCTGGTAGCTGAGTTTGTACGTTCTTCGTTTGAATTTTATTACCTCACGGAAATCATCGTCATAAATGCTAACAAGGGGTTTTGTAGGGCTTTAATCCGAGCTACGAAGCGAACTTGACGCTGGTAGACCAGCAGTTTGATCTTCAGAGGACGTATTATTACCGCTCGTATCTAACTGAGATGCTCAAGCTTATTACGAAGACGGGGTTAAGATCATCGGGGCGCTGGGGTGGTCTATAATGGTAAGATCGATGTTTTACTTTACTACATTGCATTGTTGCTTCAATTCCTTCGCAAGGGAAAAAACGAGACATTAATTTGGTTGATTTGTAGGACAATAACGAATTCGGATCGTACGAACAACATTACGGCATGCAGGCTGTAAACAGAATGACGATGCAACGTAGTTTCAAAAGGAGCATCTTCGACTTTGTCGATTTCTTCCACAAGCATGTCACAAGCAATTGATTGAGAAAAACCTTTTAGCATTAGTAGCTTTAGGATTTTGTAGCTAACACTATATTAGTACTGAATATGGTGCCAAATATATTCGTTCGCCTTCGTCCGAAACCTTTTGAAGAAGCTCACTGATGACCTATACGTTACTTGAAGTTGTGCATTAATAAATCCATGTACTGTCGTAAGGATATTTTGTATTCTCGTTGCTTGTATTACACTATGCTTTCTCAGAATATCATTGCTTTGCCTTTTTGCAGCACTTATGTGTATGTATATGGGTTCCTTTTCCCTGCCAGTCATTTACCCGTTATATATACCATGATAAATTTAAAAAATTCCCTAGTTTCGATCAGACTCTCACGACCAGCAAGGAACACTCTTCTGGTCTTAGCAACCTACCTTCCCTCCCTTCCATACTTTTTCCCTCCTACTGCTCTTTTATCCTAATTCACGATTACGAAATCCTCTTCAGCTTCCCCAAATTTTACAGCAATCTCTTCTTCCTTTTGCCGTTCTTCTTCTTTCCTCCGTACTTCGCTAGCATTATCCCGCGATGATCATCATTATGGTGCACCGGCACTTGCTCAGCGATTCCTCATCGGTGCCGTCGGGCACGTGTATGAATAGCACTTTATCCGAATTCCACCCTTTCTTCCTCCTCTCGTCTTCGTCCTGCCGCTCCGCGCCGTTCGAGTCCCCCTCGCGGCCCCATATTACCCTTTTCAGGCTTTTGTAGTAGATGTATTCGCAGAGATACTAGTAAAATCACAGCAGTCAGCATAAGACTCTTCAAAATTCAGTCTGGAAATAAATTGTTTCTTTTGTACTTACCAGCCCAGCATCTTTACTAACATCCACGCACGCAACGTCCTCAAACCCTTCCTTCCCTTTAAATTTCTCACACCGCTTAACTGCAGCGTCGACGTCTACATCTGTATATAAAATACAGCAATCCTCATCTTCGTCCTCTCGCAGGCGCTGTGTTCCGTCGCCCGCCCGCCGTTACCGAGGTGCCTCCCGTCGAATCCTTTACCGTTATAATACGCCGACCTTGCGCGCGTTTCAATAGTTACGTTGTCGTACGACTGCGCGACGCCGATATGGATCGTTAAATCGGCGTCGGAAGGGAGCGTCTGCTGTAATTTATCGACAGAGGTGTAGGTTACGTCGATGGGTTCGGGAGGTAATCCAGCGCGACGGCGAACGGAGGAGCGGCATCTTCCTCTTCGATCTTGTCCTTGTGGTGGCCGTTCGTGCGCGGGCCGTGCGGGTGGTGTGGGTGGTGAGGTTTCGGAGGGTGGCGGCGAAGGTAGCTGGGGGAAGGTGGGATGGAAGCGTGGAGGCGATCAAGTGGACGGGTTTACGTGGATGGAACGAAGGTCTAAGTAGTAGGAGTAAAACTGTTTTTAGTATTTCAAAGATTCTGACAAAACGTTTTACTTATTCAAGGCATTGTCCTCAAGAAAGAAAACAGAGAACAAAGAAAAATAAATTAAAACAAGAATAAGAAATGTAATACAAAAAAAAGCTTACCCCAAACCCGTAATATACACCTTCTTCGTCTCCATGGTCGCAGGAGCTGGAACAGCACCGGAAGCGTCTTCGTGCAACAATTGCTGCTGTTGTTGAGGCTCCGGTAGCTGTGGCGGCGTCATCGGTTACTTTCTGGCGTTTCTGGGGACCAAGGTGTTCTCGAATACGATACGAGATAAGTAGGACAAAAGATAAAGGAAAAAGAAAAGAAAAGTGAAATTCGATCTGTTGAAGATCAGACTGTAGCGAAAATTTAGCTCCGGCTTTTGTTGATCTTAAGGTCGTTTCCGAATTGTGGAAGTTGAGGTGCTTTAAATTTGTTGATATCACGGGATGATTTCTCTCTAATATTATCATTAAGATATTTCGCCACTCAACCAAGTCCCTTGACTCTCTTTTGCATTTAAAAAGAAAGAAAGAAAGAAGAAAGAAAGAAAGAAAGAAAAACGAGCGAGAAATAGATAGATGAAAAGAAAAAAAGCAGACCAGGGAGATAAAGCAGGAGATATAAGTAAACTAAACACTCCCAAGGATTGTTACTTTATGGACGCGGAATGTACGTAAGGATTGGGGTATTCAGTTCAAACATCCACGCATTCTCATGAGGCGCAATAGGTAAGACCTCTTTGGTGCATCGGTGGGTCTTAATTAGCTCTTCCATTCCCCATCCAGCCGCTAGCCGGTCACGTCGTACAAGCATGCTAGCTCTATCACTAATCCTGCCGCCCAGCTAGAGTACTTTTTGTTTTTCTCGTCTAGGAAGTCCGCACTCGATCAAACTCGAGTATGCTCGATTCGATGTTATTTTGTCATGTCTACGCCGTTTTCTCTCATTATTATAGCGCTGTCTCTCTGCGATCTCGTGGATATTATGGCTTGCTTACCCAGTATCATAATAAATCAGCCATCGGAACCAAAAACAAAAACCTTGATCGTGAAATCCTGTTTCCTGTTTTGAAAGTAAATGTATGTCGAGAACATAACATAAACCAAGTATATATGGCCTAATACGTTTATCGTGCGCAGCTGGAAACCTCCGACATCGCCGAGAAACTGTGAGATAGTGAGAATTGACATTTCGCCATTTAAGTTTAGTGGAGACGCCTAGTCAGAACTTTATAAAAGAAAAAGGGACTTGCAGCCGTTTTGGAGGTGCAAATGGGCGTCCAATTGGCTCGGACTTAGCTCTTTTTTTAACGGGGCAAGCAAAAGAGAAAAGGAAAGAAGAAGCTAGTACATTGCGATAGCGCGAAAAATAAAAGGCTAAATGTCCCCGGAACTGCGGCTCCGACATCCATTATATGCTTGCATGGGCGAGTTCGAGCTGACAGAAAGCAGTTGCAAGGAGTAAAAAAGCTAGGCTTGTTTTGAAGCTTTGGATGGAGAAGGATTCTAGCTGGGGGGGGAAGCGTTATGACCTCTTTTGCTGGATTGCTGAGGGGTGTGGTGGAGAAATGATCCAGAAGCAGCAGCTGGCAGTGGTGAGTGGAGCGTTTGTTGTTGGAAGTTGGGAGGCATTTTACTAGCAGAGGCACTACTTCGAATATAAAATATTCCCAGTTGGAAAGCGCCTCAAAGCTTTTAAGCTTTCCTTGCCTTGATCCGGGATGGATTATAGAAATATATACCGTCTCGACAATGAGCAGTGCTTCCAGAGTTAAACCGGCAAGGAATGTCGGGTGCTGGATTCTAATCTATACATAAAAACAATGTATTATTCATATAATACCTGTAGGGATATTATTATCATATTCCTCTAACTACTGTACGTATAGCTAACTATAACGATCCTTTGAAATGGTATCTCTTATTTGAGAAAAAGGGAATACTCGATTGCACTAATCTGGGTTCTATCCACGATTGAGCTATCCACAACTGGCCGTTGAATGGATGGTGCAAAAAGAATTAACAAAATGAAATGAGAGTCCTGAACAATTCCAAAGGCAGAAGATCAAAAGCATCAATAATCACACATGCCGAAGTAATAACCAAAAAAAAAAAAAGGACTCAGACCAAACGAAAGGTTTTTTTTATCCAGTACAAAACAAAAAACAAAAAGCAAAAGGCGTAGGGTATTAGTGAATGGTATGAAAATAACGAGACTCCTCTTTTCTTCTCACGACTTGCGAGTTAATTGGGCCAGGTAATCAGCAGCAAGAACTGTGATCATGGCGTGCGGGCGATGCGAACGTAGTAGGTACCAAACCCTCTGTAGAAGCGCAGCAGGCCCTCCTCCTTGACGACCTTGAGCGCGCAATCGAGCGTCCCCTTGTAAGGGAGCGTCCCGTCGGGTTTCCTTGTCTGCTTCTGCAACCTGGTTTTGACAAAGTCGAACGGCAGGGAGAAAAACGAGGCGAAGAAACCAGCAAAGCAGGAAGCGGTGAAATTCTGCATAGCCATCGGGAGAGCAGTGTTTTTGTTCAGTTGCGCCTTCGCCTCCGAATAGAAAGCGAGCTGACCGAAATTCAGCGCCATAGCACGCATTACGGTCGGCAACGAACCGTTCCAGAGGGCAAAGACACCTTCGCTCGCGGATATTCTCTTTAATGCGTTGAAGACGGATGAATAGTTTGCACGCTCGGCGAGCGGTTTCATACCGTCACTCTGCATCCGGATGAGCGCCAAATCGGCAGGGTTACCTGGAAAAAGTTCGTTAGAACAGAAAGACGTCATCCTTTTAGGGGTCATTTAGTTGTCGCTTTTCTTACCAATTACAGCACCAAGACCTCCGGCTGCTAGCGAAGCAGTTGCACGCTCGCCAAAACTTACGGCCCTCTTCTGCTCCTTCGCTTTCGCCTGGAAATTGTTCATGAAGGTACCAAAGAAACCCATTCTGGCCGTAGTGTAGACCGCCTGCCGGAGAAGACCCGCAGACAGACCAGCGTAGAGATCTAAGAATTTCCCGCTGCAATGATATCTTAGTTACTGTAAGCGGGGAGGGCCGTGCGGATGACTTCATCCCTTCTCCGAGCAGCTGGATGCGGACTTTCACCATGTCGATAGGCTGGATGACGGAGGTAGCGATCATGCCCGCTAAACCGCCATTGACGAAAGGGAGCGCTTTTCTCAGCGCGGGGTTGTTTAAAATTTTTGTATCTGTTTGGGAAGACATTGTGGGGATACAGAGGTGGTAGCCGCAGTGCCATGAAGGAAATGTAGGTATTAGAAAGATCGAGTAAGTTACGAGGTCGTAACTATTTGGTTCGGCGGCGAGTGAAACCGAAATCGAAAGGTCGTCGTGTGGTTCTATCGACAAACCAAATAGTAAAAAAAAGAAACGAATGCGGTCGAGGGAATAGAGCTAAAAGATATGTCTACTTTCGACTAGAGAAGTCAGTCAAAAATATTCCTCTTAGTCAAACCCTTCTTTTCTTTATAACTTTCAACCGGTCCTCATCTGTTGATTGACCTGTTGAATGTTCTTTTTAAGAAAAGGCAATAATGAAGGTTTGAAAAAAAGTGGTGAGAGTGGCGATAGAACTAAGAAAAAAAAAAAAAAAGGAAAAGGCGGAGGGGAAAGTGGAGCAATTATTATTATTTTTCGGAGCACATGCAGCAAAGTTGTATAGGAAAAAAAAAAAAAAAAGGAAAAAAGAAAAGAAAGGAACGAACCCTTCAAGAATTTTTGAAAGATTTTTTAAGGTCGTACGGCGGTTCCTTCCGACTTCCTTTTTTCCTTTGTATATGTATATATATATGTAAGGATGATTGAACAAGAGGATCAAGATAAGTAAGTAGTCGTGGTGCAATATTCTACTTGATTGCAATTCTTGTATTACAGATTACGACGTCACGGTCCGGTTTGGAAACCTTCTAAAAACAGGGAAATCTAGTGGTTGGTGATGGATGATAGCTCGCAGGAGTATAATAATATTGGGGCTTATCAGCGTCGAAATATACGGTCGTGTTTACTGTTAATTGAATAAACTTGAGACGAGCAACAGGAGGAAGGATAATTAACTATTCTACTGGAAAAAATTAGAGGGAACGATTTGAGTCAGGTTGGTTGAAATCTTAGGACGAAATGGCCTGGACCGGTGGAAAGGAAGACACTTTTATATATCCACGCCGTATCTCGTACTGTCCCCTCACCGCTACCCATAACAATATTGCATGGATATCGTATGAGGGAAATTCAGTCAAAAAGTAAACACAGAACAGCCGTGCACTGCAGCTCGCAGCAGGAATACTCCGCGTCTCTCCGCATTTCTTCTCTTTCTTTTCTCAAGACTAAAAGCGGGACATTTGGAAGGTGGTCAATGCAGCGATCTTTAAAAAGGAACGAATTTCGAAAATCGAGCGGTTCCGCAATTAGATTTTGCGCTGCCCGGTGTCCACTGCTATTGTTTGTCCTCTTCTTTGCTGTAATGTCACTGTCTTGTACCCTTATTATACGGACACATGCCATTTGTCTGAGGATTTCGTAGTGGCTCTTGGTTATCGGTACCCCTGTTCTACCCCGCCTTTTTGCTAAGCTACCTTAGGATTAGCGAAATGGAAGGAAGAGGCTGGGATATCCATTAATTGGAGCGCCTTTTCTCTCTTGTCTCGAGGTTCGTCAGGACCTGTTGCGTGAGATAATGTAGGAAAAGAAATCCACCGCCAAATAGAATGATAGCACAAGAATCTCGTCATTCCCTAGCCCTCCTCCCTTCCTTGCTCCTTAAAAATAACAAGGATGTGGATCGATAAAAAAATAACTCAAGGAGAGAGAGTCGCGTTTTGTTTTCGTCCGAGGGTAAGGCTGGTTGTTGAGTGAGAATGGTCACGGACACTTCCCGTTCAATTGGGGACAGGGTGCAGGAACGCCCCCAACCACTAAGAAAAGAGACAAAACAAATATACTTGCTCTCAGTAACGGAGGTCCGAACGCAACCGTTCTCTCGGCGCTAGTGCCGGGAAGCCGAGCGAACCCGACCGGTGACGATGCTGCGATACGGTATATCGGAATCGTGAAATGTTTGAAAGTAAAACAGAGAGAAGCATTACTACTATCATTTACTCTCCTTGATCGAGTAAAGCGGAATGGTACCAAGCAATTTAGAGCCTTCAAGTGTTCTTTATGGGCCGAATTCGGGGCTCGATAACGGGCCGATTCTCCCAATGGCGACGGGGCGATTTCGAGTTTATTTTGACACGGAACGTAATACTGCATTGAGGTTAGCAGCTTTGTTTCAAAGCGATTGCTCTCGATGCTGTTGAGTGATATATCATTGTCTTGAAACTCCTCAGTAGTTAACAATTCATATATTTGAGATGTAAACCGAAAGCCCCTCTCAAATCCCCAAAAAATTTGGCCGTCACATCCACTCTCTTGCGGGTAAATAGCTTAATAAACCCGCTGCAAAAGTCTGCGTGTTGACAAGGCGGTTGGCTCATTTGGCTTCCTTAGTGCGAAATGCTTCTAGAAGCGCCTTCCAGAAGCTATAGGGAATGCGAATCGGATCATCCTCCCGAAGGTGATCGCGGGTTTTGTCGAGTTTTCTCATGCAAGGGGAATTGATCCAGGGACCATCTGGGCTGGTTTGAAATATACCCCACACAAATCGCTTCAGATGCCGCAAAAGATCGATTGGCGGTTATCAGAAGGTCGCAAAAAGAGCAAACCTCAATTGAAAAAAAAATCGTAGAAGCTGGACACGAGTTGACTTGGGTATCGTGAGAATTACCAAGCTTCTACGCACCTGTCTTTACGGTCGGCAGTGAACCTATTCTACTTGTAAGACGCGTACGAGCTGGTTCTGAGCGGAGTTCTTGCATGCCATCTCGGCAGATCCCACGCTTCACCGAGACACTGAGCTGCACAAAAACGAAGGATAACCCCCTAACCTGTCGCGACTCGCGAGGCTATCATATCAGAGATTAGCCCTAATAATAAACGAAGACGAAGCAAGAGGAAGATAAATACATGCAAACAAGTATACGTACCACTTGACGAACGCAAGAGCTGTAAATCCCGCTCCACAGAGACAGGAAGCTGTGCTCAATGCATCTCGATCTGTGCATTCCACCCCCCGCCATGTGAGGCGCTTGTTCTTGATTGGGAAGGGTTTCACAGCAATGATGCCACTTCCAAGAAAAAGGTGACGTCAAAAGTTGTTGGAAAATTCTCCGCGCGGGTCCTCGTTCGATTTTCTGCTCGTTGGATTTACTGCAAATTGTTCAAATAACAGCAATTTGCGAAATGGAAGGTTACTCAAGATTTATAAGTAGTTAGTAGTTGAGATTGTATGCAGCTAGAGATAATAATTTCCCCACAGAGACTGGATGCATGCAGCCACTAAGAAAAGACAATCACACACTAAGAGACAGAAAAAAAACCTGAATGAACGTACGATAGAAGAACCCTTTCTCACCTTTCTTTTCAGCTCGAAGTCGTTTGCCCCCGCTTTTTGTATCTATTTTTTAAAATCGTCCTCCTCCTCTGCTTTCTCTGGATCTCTGTTCTTTGTTCCTTAGCTCAGGTGGAAGCTTATTGAAAAAAAAAATATTCAT
This sequence comes from Pezizomycotina sp. ARF18, assembly GCA_002224055.1. Classification (NCBI taxonomy): domain Eukaryota; kingdom Fungi; phylum Ascomycota; species Pezizomycotina sp. ARF18. The sequence goes on along the minus strand of AZLU01000325.1, from coordinate 17,826 downwards.
AAGTATTAAAGATATATAATAATAATACGCGAAATTTTTTTTTGGCGGTGTTATAAGAGACGAACGCGGTTGTGGTCACTTAAGAGTTTGGTTGTACGTTTTTTTTTTTTTTCTTTGGGAAGTAGTAAAGTTTTGCTGTTCGTCAGGTTTTAAGCTACCAGCTTAAAAAAGAACCCGGGAAATCTAACCTCAGGAACAAGAGGGAAAACCTCGATTTCAGAACCATAGCAGCTTGGTTCATCGTTCAAGACATTCGTTTTTCAGGGAAAAAGGGGAACCAGAGAAGTCAAGATGGAGAAAGTGGAGCATTTGGTCGACAAGCTCAAGCATCACCACCATGAGGATGGAAAGGAGCGCAGCAGCGAGAGCGCGAGACGTATGACCAGGAAGATCACGAGAGCCACATGGAAACCTCAGGAAAAAGCTTCACGATGCCAAAGTGGAGGTAATCGAGGTCAAGCATAAAATCGGCAAGCTGGGAACTTATTCAACGTACGTTTGGGATAATATATCAACCTGAACTGTTTCACAGCTAAAATAGTGCATCTTAGAAAACCACCGCCATGACGAAGCGCACGAGAAAGCCACGGACGAAAAGCGTGCCAAAATAGCAGAGAGCCACAGGTTCCACAGCTTTGCACAGATCAGAGAAGGCAACCTGATGAAGTTTTATATTGATGGCAGGATTACTTTGGGCTGTCGCCGAAGCTCTCGAAAAGGCGAAAGAGACGATTTACATTGCGGACTGGTGTTGTCCCCAGAGCTAGTAAGTATCGCCTCTCGGCGGTATATAATGCTACCTTGCTAATATTCACAGTTTCTCCGCCGCCCGCCAGCCTATACTCAAGAACATCGGTTGGACAGAATTCTCAAGCGCAGAGCTGAAGCAGGCGTCAAAATCTACGTCATCGTCTACAAGGAAGTTGAATCTGCACTCACCTGTAACAGCTTGCATACAAAACATGCTCTAGAAGGTTAATACACAAGGGAGAAAAGGGCTACGGAACATTAGGGTCATGAGGCATCCTGATCACAACGTTTTCGAGAATGCGGGAGATATGACTTTTTATTGGGTAGAGTTCTCGCGACTTCGCCTCTTACGGTATTTTATTTTGTTTTTAGAGGAAATTCACTGATTATATTTAGGCTCACCATGAGAAATTCATTGTCATCGACTACGATCTTGCGTTTATGGGAGGTCTGGATGCGTGCTTCGGTAGATGGGACCTGAGACAAGTAAGTGGAGCGATTGTGCACCGGCGTAATACTATGTATGCTGACCGCCCAGCACCCTCTTGCCGACGTTCATCCAGACAGCGTAACAAAAGAAGTATGGCCTGGACAGGATTATAACAATAATAGGATCATGGGTCTGTTCCCCAATTAACTTCAGTCATGGGAAATGGTGCTGATGATCTTAGATTTCCAAAACGTGGATAAATGGGAGCAGAACGAGCTTTCAAAGACGGAGTACGGACGTATGCCCTGGCACGATGTAAGCATCGGAATCCGGGCAATTGCGTTAGGGATATCGCCGAGCACTTTATTGGCCGTTGAATTTTGTAAAGCGAGACAAATACAAGCGTGACGACGAATATGACTGGCTCAATTTGCCTTGGGTTGACGACGATCTACTCGGAGTTCAATATCCAAGCACCGAAGGGCGAATACATCCACCATCCTCTGCATGACTATGATGAAGAGAAGATGGACAGATGGGCTCAATCAGCGGCCAAATCGTGCGCAGCAGCTCGGACTGGAGCCATGGTATCCTGGTGGAGCGCAGTATTCAGAATGCATACAGAGAGTTGATTCGGAATGCTAAACACTACGTCTACATCGAGAACCAATTCTTCAGTAGGTCTCCAGCTGCTTACAAGGCCAGTAACCCCTTTGCTAACCTTTCTTAGTAACTGCGACCGGAAAGGAGCAATTGCCTATTATAAATACGGTCGGCGAAGCGATAGTCGATGCGGTGGTCCAGGCTGACAAGGAAGGCGAACATTCAGAGTTATCGTAATGATGCCATCAATTCCAGATTCGCAGGGATTTGAGAGAGAAAGCGCCAATGGGACCAGGGCGATCATGGACTACCAGTACAAATCAATCTGCCGTGGCAAGCATTCGATCTTTGAGCGCGTCAAGGAAAAGGGCGTCGATCCAAAGAAGTATCTATTCTTCTTCAATCTCCGAACCTACGACCGTCTCAACAAAACGCAGAAGATCAAGGAATGGAGGAGAAGTCGGGGGTCAAGTACCAGGAGGTGCAGCACCAGCACGCCCGGGAGCTTTTTGAGGAGGAGCGTAGAGCAGACAAGAGGCCCAATCCCATAGACGAGTTTAGGCAATCCAGGAAGGATGACAAGATGGCTCAGTTTGAAGCTGCGAGGGATGGAGCTAAGGCCGATGGCGCCGGCGGCGAACCGCAATCCGAGGATACCGTTGCTGAGAACGCCCTGCAAACTGGGCAAACCGTAATGGACGAAACGTTCCAGGTCCCGAGGAGCTGGAGCGCAGAAACTTCGTCAGCGAACAGCTTTATATTCACGCGAAGGTCCTCATCGTCGACGACGAATACCTTTGCATCGGAAGCTCGAATCTCAATGATAGGTCACAGCTCGGTTACCACGATAGTGAAATGTCCATTGTGATCGAGGATAAAGACAAGATCGATATCGAAATGAACGGCGAGCCTTTCAAGGCGTCTAAATTCGTTGCAAACCTTCGCCGTCAGCTCTGGCGCGAACACCTGGATTAATTCCCCCGCAGACTCTCGACGCGAGCGACGACCCGAACGCTCAACCCCCGGGAGAAGGAGAGAACGAGCTGCATGAGAACGAAGAGGCAAAGGTTGTCAACGATCCGATGCACGACAATGTGTGGAAGATGTGGACGGAGAATGCGACGAAGAATACCGAAATCTTCCGCGAGCTCTTCCACTGCATTCCTGATGACTATGGTGATAACTCTACGAATCTGCTTTTATCGATATGCATAACTAACAATCTACTTTAGTTAAAACATTCGAGGACTATGATGCATTCCTCCCTAAGAAAGGCATTAAGACCGGGCATTTGTTTAATCCGTTTGGACCGTCGACGATGTCAAAAGACGTCTCTCCGACGTCAGAGGCCATCTGGTCTGGATGCCGATGGAGTTCCTTAAGGATGAGACCATGGCTGTAAGTGCATCTCTTAAATACTTATTGGAAGAACGTTTACTAATTCTTCCATAGGAATGGGATTTGTCGGTCAACAACATCACTGAGAGTATCTACACTTAAATCGGAAAGCAGGGGCGAAAGACTGAGAGCTGGGCTTTAGGAAGAACGGTGTTCAAAAAAATGCGTGGATTCCTTTTTCCTTTGAAACTTCTTGTCGTATAACCAATGAACGTTTGTCTTTCTCTTTTTACTGTTGCTTGCACAAAACGCACATGCAGAGCCTGGTAGGAGGTGTAAAACTCGGTAGCAAAGATCATGATTTTCCTTTCCTTGTATATGAGATATCCAACAATGCATTGCTCGATTACAAAGATATGATCCGTTGATGTATCGACAGTTTTGGCGACAAGCTTCCCAACGTGCGCATTTTTGCGTACGTGTCGAGCATTAGTTGCAAATATCGTTAAACGAATGGATGATGAAATGACTGACGTTCAGCCTTGCGTATTTCTTTCTTAAAAGCGTCAAGATGCCATGGATTTTTCGATTGGGTTTAGCGAGTCCAGCGCCACGGCCACTCATTTCACACGATCCTCCGGAGGATTCGATTAAGACCACTCTAAGGTTCACATCACGATTTCCAAGATTTTGAGGAACTTTATATTAGAAATATATATAAAGAAGGAACTATGCCTCTTGTTTGCCTTATGAATGCCGCTGCTTTCGACCGTACAATATTGTATAATTATGCCCCTTTGAAGATCCATAATTAAAAATCGTTATAATGCTGCTCAACGAACTACCGACGACATCCTCCTCTGCGTCCTTGACCAAACACCGTCTCCAGTCGACCGGGTCTGCCTCCGCCATTCTTGTTCCCGCTTCCTTCAATTACCTTACTACAACACCGCAACATCGCACTACTTCCTGCGCGGCGACTATGGCTTAACGTCCCGCAAGCGCGCGCGACCTATTAAAGCAGTTCGGCTTTGAAATGTTCCCCGCTACAGTAGCGGAAGGATTCCAGCATCGAGCAGACTACATAACCCGCTGTTCCCTGCCAAGGAGGAAAACGTAAGAGAAGGACAGAAGCTCGCGCTGGCTTTCGAATTGAAAAAGGAATTTTGGATAGGATAGATTTGATCAGGAGGTTAAACTGGACGAAGAGAATGCCCTCGCTAGTGCTTTTGTAAAAGCTGCTCCGAAGGTTGTCAAGATTGCGATATTCCGAAGCTCATTGCTAGGCATAGGAGTAAATGGTGGCAGTGGGTGGCATTCAGAGATTGCTGTATAAATTTAAGAGTATATGGTGGAACATAGGTAGGAAAGTCGGCGAACGATACAGAAAGTCAAACAGGCAAGGAGAGGGAGAGGAGGCAGCGGGAGGAGGGGAGAGCTAGAGAACGAGCAAAGACAGAGTGTTTGAAGCGTCGCGGGTGGAAGCTGGTCAAGAGGAGAAGATCATAATATATATTTAAGAAACACTTCATTAATATCTGGAAAAACGAAAAGACGAGTCTATTGGTATTCTATGCTGCTTTTGGTTTATCTCCCTAGAAACGAAGAATCTAATCCTCCCAACGTCTAATGCAAAAAATACCTCCCTAATGCATGTACGGCATGTAGCAATATAAGTAAAATCATCTACTCATCTAGCCCATTTTCTTTCTTTTTTTTCCCCTAGTTCCTTGTTTCGCCAAAGTACTCAGGAAACAGGAATGCAAGCTTCTCGACAGTCTCCGGGTTCCTGCCCTCCGGCGCTGTGCAGATAGCCCACTTGGTTCCCTCCTTGAGCGAGACAGCATCTACACGTCCTGTGTTCCTCCTTCACGAGCTCCTCGAGCACGACCGCCGTAAGCCTGTGTGCATTCTCCGCGTTCGCCTTCATGTGTCCCATAACCTCCGTGACCGTAACGGGCACCTCGTTCTCCCTGAAGCAGTCGTAGTCTGTGCTCATGCACACCATCGCGTACGCAATCTCCGCCTCCCTTGCCAGCTTCGATTCCGGAACGCACGACATGTTTATGACGTCGCCGCCCCACGACCTGTACAGCTACTCTCCGCTCTCGTCGAAAACTGCGGCCCTTCCATGCAGACCAGCGTCTTGCCCGCGTGAACCTTAGCGCCGCCGTTCAGCGCTCCTTTCTCTTCGCGCAGCAGCGTTCGACGCCTGACAGAGCGCGCTGTCGAAGGGATCCGCGAAGCCGACGTGCGCGACGCACCCGTTCTCGAAGAAGGTAGAGGGTCGGATACCTTTCGTCCTGTCGATGACCTGCGAGGGATGACGAAGTCGCGGGGAGGGATGTGCTCCTGCAAGCTGCCGACGGCGCTGAACGCGATGATGGAGCGGACGCCGATGGAGCGCAGGGCGGCGATGTTGGCGCGGTTGGGGACTTCGCTCGGGTGTACTGGTGGTGACGCCGTGGCGGCGAGAATGCGACGTGTGCGCCGGATGGGGTGTCGAGGATCGTGATCGGGAGGATGGCCCAGGGCGTTGCGACGGTTAAGACAGCGACGGGACGAAACCTTCGAGCTTAGAGACACCGGTACCGCCGATAACGGCGAGGCGGACGGGGCCTGAGTGTCAGATTAAAGTTAGTAAGAATTGCGGGACAATGGAAAAGATATCTCTGCTAGAGCACGATTGGGGAAATAGATCTAATTACCGTCAAATGGTGGAGTCCGTGCGACATCGTTATTCGGCGGCAAGGGAAGTTGAGCTATAGCTTGGAAATAGGCGCTAAGAGCTTGAGCAGCGGCACTTGGCGTTGATACGATAAGTAGTAGATAAAAGAAAAAAAAGCTACAGCAATGCTACTTAACGTATCAGAAACCAGAAGCTCTCAACTAATAGGCTAACTGTTGCAAAATCGAGCTCTGGATTGCTGAAGGATGATTCAGAAGCAAGAAGATTTTAATGGAAAAAGGCCAGTCTTATAGTAAAAATCCGGTAGGTGAGGATATATTTCTTGAAAGGAAAGAAAAAAAATAATTTTTTTCCGTTTCCGACCTTTGAGTGAGCGGCAGGAGCGTACCTAGTAAGTACGTGAGATACCAGAACTCCGATAGAAAATGGAAAGAATGACGAAGGTGCAATAAACATAACCTCTTCCTAATCTTTGCATAGCTAGTAAGTATGCTGCTGGTAATAGAGCTGTCACAGTCATGATCTCCACATTCGCTTAAAAGGCGCATATACATGCATACCTTTACCTGGTATTTATTTCTTAGGGGAGATGTTCGCGATCCAATTCCAAGAATTTAACACATCCAAAGTATCTATATCGTAAATATATAGTAATACATGATAAGCTATTATTATGCGTACATGTTAAAGTATAAAAGCGAGATCTGGTTCAACTACGTAGGTAAAAACGTTGAAATGGTAAGCCTTGCGCCGAGTGTGCTTTTCTTGCCTTAAACGAACCGAGTGAGGAGCGACCGAGCAAACCACGAGGAGAGAAAGTGATATAGAAAGAAAGAAGTACGTAAAATCCAGAAAACGTTTCTTGGAAGAAAAGAAAGAAATAAGAAAAAAGAAAAACTCCTCATCATGTCCCAAACAATAAACAGTATCGTTGCCAGTTGCCGCTACTTTTTCGAGGGCAAGCCAAAAAGAATCCCACATCCAAAAGAAAATGAAACTAAACACCTCAATGCCATAAAAACAGGAAAAATGGACCCAAGCTCTGGTGTAAATGCTACTCATGAGTGAAAACTTTTACTTCTTTTATGATCTCTTTTCACCGAGTATCTTCAAAGCCGCTTCCACGTCCTTTTCCCCGACAACGACGCCTGTCTCCGAACACTTTGCCTTTGCTCTTAGCTGTGAGCAAAGGCCATCCATGTCCAGGTCGCCGCTCTGATATGCCGGGTGATGGCTGATCCTATCCCTTAGAGAAAGTTAGCATGTCCCTAGGATAGACAGGTCAAATGTCAGTGAGCTTACCAAATCTTATTGCAGTTTAGCATCGTCTTGGATCATCTGCAGGAACGACTTCCTCGTCATCATCGTCATCATCACCAAATCCTGGAACTTTGAATTTCTTCGGCGCGGATTAAGTGTTTCTGGCGCGGGGCTTGCAGGTAGATTGAAGTCGACAGAGTTCGCAAAAGCGTCGTCGAAAAAGCTCAGGCCGATGCCCGAATTGATTTGCTCCAGAGGATCCCTGTAATCATCGAAGATGACGGGTTCAAAGCTGCCTCCGTTCTGCTGCGACAGCCAATCCAGCGAAGCATCACCTTTGGAATAGGATCCTTCGAATTACCGCAAGCTTTAGCAAGCTGTCTGCTGAGTTTGAACTTATCGCTGTTGTCTTCAGATATTGAACCCAAAGACTCGAACTTGCCCGCCATGGCGAGTTTCCGTTCATAGATTCAGGAGATGTGGCACAGGACGAGGAAGGTCCATTGTTATTGTTGTTATTCGCACGCGTGGAAGCTTGCGATACAGATGAAGCGGAAGGAGATGTGGCAAAATCCATGAGCTGCGGAGTGCTTTGTATGCTTGATATCGTTTGAATCGGGCTACCTTTAGTGAGGTAGTCCGAATCATTATTCTTATTGACAGTTGCAAGCACAGAAGGACTAAAAAGGTCGCTCAAGTCGCCAAGGTCATTCTTGAACTTCGGTTCGCTAACTGTCACCTTGTGACCTGTATCGGGCTCTCGCTTGTGTTCTGATTGGGAGCGGAAGCGCTCCTTTCACTTTTGGAAGAGTTGGAATTTGTCGGGGAAACGGTAGAATTCCTCTGACGCCTATCCATCATTAACAGGCCTCCAGGGCCAACCTTGATACCGAGGTTTCCGCCGTTGCTGTTCTGCCTGGGGCCACTGGCAGTGCCCCATTATGGATGTGCGGTCCTACCTGCCCAAAGAGAGGGAAATCGAACGAGAATCCACCGATTCCGTTCCACGCTAAGACGCTGTTGATTGAGGTATTACCGTTGGAAAACGACCCGGAAGGCGACCGATTCGCTCCCCTAAACTCAATCGCTTACGGTATTCGCTCAATTCGGTTTGGAGTCGATCTACCTGATCTTTAAGACGCTTGTTCTCATGAGTTGTAGTCTCAGACTCTTCTGAAGATCTATAACCTTTTGTTCAAGATCGGAAGGTGTTTTTCTTTGCGCTCTCGGAAAGCCCGCTGAGCAGCGCGGTTCTGAGCTTTACGTTTCTGTTCGGGGTAAATTGTTAATAGAGGCTCCCAAAAAACGGAACAGAAATACTCACAGTTGTAGTTCAGAGGTAAGAGGCTTTCTCCCCGCTTCTTTGCCTGTTTGGTTCTTCTCCTTCTGTAATTTGGTTAGCCGGTTGTATATAATGGCCAGAAGTCCCAATATACGCACCTCTCCTTTTGGGCTCAGCTTCGTGAGGATCTATAACAGAACCTTCTCCGTCCTCGTCGACGCTGTGCTTCCGTTTTCATTTTCTCCAGTCTTTTCCCCATCCTCACCGTCGGCGTAATTATAGTTATCCCCACTGATATCAAAATCCAACTCGTAATCAAGGTCCCCCAAGCTAGTATCTCCGTTATTGACATTCGACGATCCGTTGCTCATGAACGAATCGTCATTTTCGACGCCAAACGACGTAAAGTCTGGCTGTTGGCTAACGTAGTTTTGACTCGAAGTGCGTCGGTGGTTTAAAAGGGACTCGGCTGTGAAAGGGGGCGGAGGAGAGCCCTGGTTCTTATAAGTTGAATTATTGGAATTGAGTGCTGCTAAAAGCAGATCCTTCTGGTCCGGAGAAAGGTAAAGATCCGAGCTTGCCATTGTGGAAAAACGAAAAGACAAAGGAAACAAAATTTTCTCCTCTTATCCCCCCAGCCAAGAAAAATTCGGGATCGGAAGAATGGATAGATATTTAGTGAGAATAATAATAATAATAATAACAATAAAGTGATCTGTTATACAGCTAATATGACGTCGTTGGGAGTTTCTAAACAGAGATAAGGTTAGTTTTTGTTCTAGATGAACTCTGGCGGAGATGGAGTTTGAGTGTTCGTGAAAGCTGACGAAAGAGGCTCCAGGAAGTATTATATTCTGAGGGATCGTATGATATACTTGAACCTACAGTCTTTGAACAAGAATATAATCCTGATTATCTCCGATAGTACAGATTTGGAATGTCCAAATCTCTCTGGCCTTTTGGTCGTCGAGAAAGTAAGGAAGTTACGCCTCGCGTTGACCCAAGGGCTGTGGAGTGTCAGATATTATACCAAAGAACATTAATTAATAAGCGAAAAGCGACCAAAGCCAGGTGGCTTTAACTTTAAAAAAAAAAAAAAAAAAAAAAAAAAAGGATCTCAAAAGCGATATGAGGAGATGATGAGAATTTGTGAAAACGATGGAATTGGAAACTGGCTATAATATGATTTATATTTTAAACCTTGAAGCCCAAACCCACCATCGACTCATACTTTCGAGGAGACATGATTCGACGACTTCAGTATTAAGAAGAACGGCGAGGCAAACAAAAAAAAAAAGAAAAACGTGATATAGAAGTGACAAGCAGATGTAGGGTAACGCAGGTGTATAAACGGATGGTAGCAAATGTTGCCTATATGGGAGAGCTATATGACGACGGAACAAGATGGAAGGATTCGCTTGGGGCCTCAGGATAGAGACTAACCTTGATTGAACCAGAGCGATTTATCAGATCTCTATCACCCACCAATACAGCAGTAGTCCCTCTCCAACGAATGAATACACGGACTAAAATATCAACTGCCTCTGCGACTGTTTTATTACGTCAAGAAATAAGGAACTATCAGTGGAGAAAAGAGGTGGCAAAGAAGATGATGAATGTGTATGGAATCTGATAGTGGGGTAGAGAACGAAAAGATATGTAACGGATGTGTAGGATATAGATATGAATAGATCTCCTTTACTCTCTCCCTATATCCTTTCGTCGTCTCAAGGCTTCCAATCAATCCTCGTCAGTGTGAGAGAGAGATTGATAGATAAGTAGATGCCGCGAGAAAGGAACTTGGTAGATGGAAGAAGGAAGAAAAAAAAAAAAACAAGGAAATATATTAAGATGGAATAAAATATAAACAGCAGTAGTATAAGAGTCTTTCCTTTCTTTGGTGGAGTTATAGAAAAGGTCTATGATGTATTTCTACAGATATATGAAGAAAGAAAAAAATATAAAGAAAAAGGAAGAGAGATGAAAGGAAGTAGGATGGGGAAAGGAAAAAAAAAAAAAAAAAGGAAAAAAAAAGAGAAGGGAAAATAAAAATAAAAATTAAAACAATAAAATAAATAAAATATTTCTTAATAAAATACGCAGGAAGGATGGGGCGGAAACATTTGGAAAATACGCACTACTAGTCTACTACTACTACTACTACTACTGCTGCTGCTAAGAGGGAAAAGTCACTGCAAAAAAAGCAAAGAATAACTGCAGCAAAAATCAGTCAGAAAAAGCAATGAATAGCTGGCAGGGGACAGAAAAAAGCAAGGACGACGACTAATCTTTTTTTTTTTTTTTTTTTTTTTTTTTTTAAAAAAAAGGGCCGATATACAGCTAGTCAAATACGCCTCGTGCAGCAGCTTACTTTCTATTCGCTTTGCAGAGTATCAATTCATATAAGCAACAGTCACCTCACTTGCCACGGATGAAGAACCCTTCCTTACAGGACTTTTGAAAGAATTCTCCTCGGTATGGGGAACCGAAAGATAATAAGTCACCGCCAGCTCGGATATCTCCAAAACCATGCGGAGGAGACACAAGAGGAAGGATGGCAGGAATTCCCACGGACCCGTTGAGGCATTTGGGTTCCTACCTACGGACTACTAGTAATGCTTGAATTGTGACAGGGCGATTGGTTTCAGATCATTCTGGATCAAATCCCTTCTCAAGTGGACTGACTGAATGCTATACGAATTTCCTAAAGACATTCACCTGTTTCTCGCGACCATAAACGGTAGACAGGGTTTAAAGGCAGTGGAATAGTTAGCTGCGGTTGTATCGCTTCACCGACCAAGAAGCTCTCACGCTACAACTACCGATTAAACGGAGCTAGAAAAAAAAATTTCTTTTTTTGAACACCCTCTTTTTTTTTGAGACCACTTTGGGAAACCGTAATTTTAAATTTAGAACTGTCAAATAATTTTATTTATTTTTATAATTGTCGGCAAGATTAGACGAAGCCGTTCGCGCGAAAGCTACCTATATCTCTATTCAAACTTGGAGGTTGTGTTGGGGTAAATAATATAATAGTAAAGTTGAAGATAGATAAACAGCTGGTTCATTTTACAACTACTTTTCGCGGTCAGTCGGCTTGGAATTGTCTTCGCCTTGTGCATGTGCATGCAACAATATTATTATATATGATATTTCAAGTTTCTGTTATCTATTTTCTGGGGCTAATGACCATCATCGTCGCGATATTAGCACGGTAATTACTTTATAAGTGGAAAACTAACGGGAAAAAAAAACACCCCCTCTTTCATCGACGTGCTGTGGTAGAATCATCATTTTCGAAATATTGCAAAATTTAAAATGAGGAATATATAAAATATACTATGCCTTTAGGTTGTGTGTGTGGTGTACGAACAAGACGTGACAACCGTTTCCACCGGATTCTTTATTTCGAGGATATACATTGATGTAGAATCACCTTTCTCAGATTGCCTCTTAGATACACCTTTTAGTTATTTTAATCGAAGAAAAGGCTACGCCCTCTCTAGAATTTCGTTTTCGTTCTAAGATATTTCCCCTTTTAGGGAGCCAGGGAATCTGGTCCGTGCGGGAAATTTCAATACCAGTATTTTGAGATTTGAGCACGAGTTTCTTGAGATAAGGGATTCTGATGTACGGGGTGGTTCCCCCATGGGATAACTCGATCTAGGAAATTTCGGTCTCCTGCGACAAATTACCCGGACGGGATATTTCCTTGCCCCTATCATCCGCACGGGATTGTTGTGCAGAAATATCGTCTCAGATAAAGTCCCGCAAGAAGAGAGACCTCCTTGGTGACCTCACCAAGTCCTTCCTATTACAAGGTTTCGTTAGAGAAGAATCCATGGCAAATACAATACAGCCAGCTCGTCGCCTGATCCCATACCAATTCACTCATTCGAGCGCAAGGACTTCTGCTAGATTTCGTAATTTTAATGACAAGAGTTGGAATATTCCCTAGATTACAATATTTATGTTATAGCCATTTAAATTATATTATATACAACTTTATTTTTATTTTTTTTTTTTTTCCTACCAGACAACGCCTTTTTTCATTTTGTCTAGGCAAATATAATTACCGCGATTTATAATTATCAGCAGCACAATGTCACCCTCAGCTATAATTTTTGAAGAAAGTTCTTCTTACGTCTGCTATCCTTGCTAGGTCGGGGTGGAATGCTATCGACGACAGGTGGGGGTGTGCCGCGGCATTGTTCGTCAAGTCCAGCTCATCCCACAAACCTTGCAAGAGGGCATATCTGGCCTTCTTTTCCTCTAAAGTAAAAATGCGCGCATCGCTATGTGTCGCTTCTATTCTTCGCCCCTACATGTTGAAGCTCTTGTATTCCCGACGGCGACAGCCCCCTCGGCTCCGGCGGAATGTTCCCATCCAAATCATCGGTTTTCTCCTCCGTGGCAGAGAGGTTTGAGCACTGGTCAAGGTGGTAGCGGTGCCCCGACTTCTACCTTGGTTGCTCCGTTCATAGTGATGGTGGGTCTCGCGATGCTGGCACCACCCTTCGTCGTTGTCGTCGTCGTGCAGCTTCTCGTCGTCGTGCAGCCTCTTCTTATCTTGCAGCCTCTTCTTATCTTGCAGCTTGTTCTGCTCCAGTGTGTTCGCTTTGGATATCCTGCTTGTATCAAAATCCATGTTCGTCATTGAAATATGCTTTTCCGAAAGGCTATACTCCATATTATTGTCTTCCGTTGTTCGGGCTCGCTTATTAAACTTCGCACCCTCCCCACCAGGGTTTAGATCAGATGCAGCAGCCTGTGTTTACCACCTGAGGAAACGGCGACTGTCATGGGCTGAACCAGTTTCTAAAGCTTCCGAATGAATTCTATCCTTGAAAAGTTTCCACGCGAACCTAGCGAACAGGTATTGAGGCTCATCTGCTTGTGTACTTGATCCTGCGGTTGTGAAGTCTGGCGGTCATATCGGGATGCGCGGTTCCCAGGAAGTAACAAACGTAATCTTGGCCGCGTGGAACAAAAACGAGGTCACCTCGATCAAATAAGAAATGAATACCTCTCTAGTAGCATCCCGTTTCCAAGTCGTTTATTGCAGCACTTGAGGAAACGGCATCCACCTCATTATATAAGTCCATTCCGGTTTTGTAGGAACCAAGCGCGCTCTGCGACGGGCACGATGTAAGCATTTTCACATATTTCATGTGATAGGAGCGTAACGACACATTGGCATCTCTGCGTTCGACATTTTCTGACATTTTTGAGCTTTTATTATCAAGTTCTAAGAGAGTCGTATCCGAGAGCGCATCCTGAGGAATTGTCCAAGCAGATGGTACTTGTGAATGTGGAAACCTCCATTGTCGGAAGGTAGGGATGATGTCGTAGTCGATGGAATGTTCCGCTCCGCTAGTTTCGCCGAAGGAGTCCCCGGCTTTGTGGAAGTAGTATCGAGAGCCGACGAGGAAGATTTCGGTAGAAGAGATTTTAGTCCGGTCGGTTTGCCGTAAAATATCCAATGCAATTGCCTGTTACGATTTGACAAGCTGAATTGCGATTTCATGGAGCAAACCGAAACTTTCAGGGCTATACTCGTCCTTTCTGGTAGCCGGTCAAGGGCCGGAAGACGAAATATAACACATTCCGGATAGGGACGTCGAGGGTGGCAAAATTCGACTTTTTTTAGCTTTCCGGACGGAGAATCGAATATCATCAACTGAGTTTCTTTGTAAATCAAGTTGATCGCGTAATTCGTATTCTTGTTGTTGGTTCAGGCGTTGGCATGGCAGGTCCTGGGCCGAAGTTCTCCATCTTGTTGGACCCCTATTGCGAAGAGGATCAGCCTACTTTGATTCCTGGCAGGTCTGTTTGTAGGAAGTTCCAATAGTCGGCTTCAAACTTCTGCACATGAAAATTTTCTATTTTACATACCTTGAATTAGCATAGGCGAGCTCAAACTACCTATTTTCTGGAGAAGTAGGGCTTTTCGTGCTTATAGATCCGAAACGGAAGTGGTTGTGTTTTCAGAGGGGACGCCCATGATTCGGTAGATGCCGAATATTTCCTATTTCCAAAGAGGCAAAGAGTACGGGGGGGAAAGTTTGTTGAAAAGCAGAGAAGCTGTCCAAGAAAGACGAAACGTGAAAAGATTCCGAAATAAAAGAGCAGAGAAGAATTTCCTTTTATTTTCTGAACGAACTTTTCCTCCAGGAAGATCAAAAAGAAACACCTCCTGCTGCAGGGAGAAATCGAGGAAAAACGAGGCATGAGATTGTTCGTTGTAAAAGAGATGAAACCACCAAACACCACCAATGTAATTCGAGAAGTAAAGCTTTACAAAGGGTATTGATCAAAGAAAGCCGAAATTTGGATAATAAAAAGGCAAGATTAGCCTAGTATTTTGATTACATAATCTTTCAATTGTGACTAAAATAGTAAAATCCGAATCAGGAAGGACCATTTCTGAACCGTAAAAAAAGAGGCGTCTAAAATTTCTTTTTTGAACGCCTAGTTTTTTTTTTGAGCCCACTTTAGGAAATCGTAATTTTTGATTTTTTGATCAGAAAATAATTTTTTTTAAAAAAAATTTTGTCCCCCCGGCAAGATTAAGCGAGTTAATGAGAGCGAAGGAAAGGTGAAATATTTTATTGAATCTCGCCTCAAAGCACAACATAATACATCAAACTCGCTCTTTAATTCCATTGGTTCATTCGCTTATATCTCAATGAAAATCGTCAAAGTCGTCAATAACGCTGTTTAAGGATTGTAGTGAAGAAACACCTGGTCCCATAGCTATATACGCTGATATATAAGAAAGGTCGACAATTAGGAAAAGAAAGGGAAGAGGGAGGGGGGAGGAAGAAAGAGAAAGAAACCAAAAGGGAAGAAAAGAAAGAAAAGAAGCGAGAAGAGCAAGGAAAAAAAGAAAGAGAAGAACGAGAGAAAATAAAGGCAGGAGACTGCGGTTAAAAACCTGAAAGGAAACTAGATCCATCCAGAATTTATGGGTCACGCTCATAATTGTCCCACAGAGGTCAGAGGTCTGAAGCATCCTCCCTGCCCTCTTCGCTCAAAAGAGGGAGGGTAATTATACGGTGATGTATAAACTCTTCAATCAAAATGCCTCTTATAACTAATATAATATTTCAAAGCTATAAGGCTCCTTTTTTCACCATGCTTTCAATATGATAAGCTCATTAATGATGATAAAAATCTTGATTTTTTGGAGACCCACATATCTGCGATTCAGATCTTCTATAAACGAGTACATTATTCAAAGCGTATTTCCTTGGACGCCTGGAAAATTCAAATAAATAAATAAAGAGAAACAGAACGTATCCTCAGTCAATATACAGCATACCTTTACTTTTTTCTTTCAGCTTTCTTCTCAGAATCCAATTTCTACCCGCATCCAGATAGATTCCGGTGGGATATCCCATTCTTCGCCTTTTCCGATGAGTTCGAAGTTCTGGATCGTTAGCGTACGGGCGCCCTGTCCCAGAGCATATGCATTCTTGAACTATCCAACCAGCTCACCCCACCGTTACCGAATGGCGATATGAAGATCGTCTTCAGATGCGCGGCGAAGGCGATTGTACGTTCTTTATATAGGCCATCTCTTCTTTGGAGAGATCGTCCCAGATACTATCTAACGGCAAGCCTGTCCGCTCGTCCGTGATGAGGGCTAAACCGCATAGCTCGGCTTGAAGGATCGAATATATCCAGCACCGCGAACTGTGGCAACCTCTGGGATGTCAAGGGAGTGGGCGTGCACGATCACATCGCTTTTCCACCTGGAAATGGAGAAATTTGTTAAAGAAAATGAGATTTACGCGTCTTTTTTTTTTTTTTTTTTTTTTTTTTTTTGGGGGGGGGGGGGAGGATTCCGGTGGGGATATTGATTACCATTGGTAAGCCAGCTTTCGGTTTGACTTTATTGTCAAGCCAAATTTTGACAGATAGGTGGACGTCTTCGAGTACAACGTCATCCACAACTGGCAGCACTTTAAAACTATCTTTCCATCTTCCCCTGATTGTATCCTCTTTGTGCCGAGCAAATATGAAGTATCCCGATAGCGTACCCGAGGTATTAGCAAAGACGAAAAGAGTCTCGGTCCTGGCATATAGCGTTGTGATGCGTTCATTCGAGGGGTGGAAGAATGAATAGGTGGAGGAGGTAGCTGACGTTGGAGCACAGCTGGGGAAGCGTGCTCGGCGGGCCTTTGAATGCGAGGTCTTCGACAGTCTGCTGGACTTCGCCGAACGTTGTTGTTTTAGTTCTTCATCTTTGGTTTGCCGGAATGTACTGGCCGTCCATGACCCGGGCCCGATGTTTAGCTGCGTCAGCATGTCAACGACGAGGGTCGCGTCGTCATAGAGAAGAAAATCGCGGGATGGAGGGGTAAAAGCAGACATCGCCTGGGTCTGAGAGTCAGAGAGAGGAGGAAAAAAAAAAAAAAAAAAAAACCTGCTTGGTTGAGTGAAGGAGTAGACAACTCGCAAGTGTGGAACTCACTAATAAGCTTCTGTCAGCATTCCATGCAGGGTCTTGCTAAACCCAATTCCATGAGCATGTATTATGAATGCCAGTAGCGTCTCCCGAAAGGATAAGTGGGGGCAGATGCAGTTCGTAGGATAGGGGGAGAGATGGCGAATTTATAAGCTGCGACTCTTTTGATGAATATCACTGTATCATAATCGCTCAAAAACGGCACACTTGAGATCTGAGAAATAAAGATACGTAACAACTTGGCCTATAGTGTATAATGTCATGTTAGTCGGCTTTTGGTACTTGGTATATGAGGCGAACTCTTTTTTCTTTTACCAATGATGGTTTTTATAGGAGAATTGGGCTCAGTGTTGAGTTCGATGCGGTCGCCACTGTCTTGTAGATCTGGGTTATGTAACGCGACCAAGGCGTTTTCATTTCAACAACCATCTTCCCTGTGCCGACCCGCTCTCCAGAAAGAAGTGAATCCCTAGCTCCACTAGCATTATATCTGGTTCGTAGGACCATGTATCTTCGGGATCATTGCTCCTGCATTTTTCTCTGGTATCGGCAGCAACGTGCAAATCTGCGAAGTGAAAGTTCGCGAACCAGGAATATTTCGAAGAGCTTCCGCTACGGGTATGCAAACATTATTAACAAATCGACCTTGGACACCTCCTTCATTCCTAGCAAAGAAAGTTTCCGGCGATCACAACGCAGAACCTCCGCATTCGTTAGCCTAGCTCGGTGGGGTTGAGCGCTTGGCGCATATCAGTCTGGAAGGTGTTCCACAGCTCAAGAAAGCGGGGGTGGACACCTCCAGGCTGCCGCGCGGTGTGATGTTTTTCCCCCCGGCGTCTGGAGAGAGTGCGGAATTCGCTGAAGGAGGGTGCTGGCCCTTTCTCCTCGTTGTTGTCGAGGTCGTTCGATAGGGGTGGCAGTATAAGCTGCGGATGTTGTGGTGGTGGATATTTGAAAATTGGTTTTGTGGGTTTGTATTCGGACGAAAGATTTCGGTTTAA
>AZLU01000324.1:0-34782 GCA_002224055.1 Pezizomycotina sp. ARF18 | reverse complement strand
TCCCTCTTTGCTTCTCTTCTCTTCTTTCTTTTCTATGAGCTAGTATGCTTAGTTTCTGATCAAGTAGTTAGCTCCTACAGCGCCCCATTCCGACCCTGTCACTGCTCTGAATTTTAAATCCTCCTCGTCGCGGATGATGGCTTGAATTGCTTCTGCCGCCCTACTAGCATGCAGAACTCTCGCCACGCCGTATGAACGTTCAAGAGCGGGGTGAGGGGCGTTGATCGACGTGTCCGCGCTACCGAACATGATCTCGTCCTTGTCCTTGTGGATCTCCATCCCTGTGGGGAGTAAGTGGTCGGCAACGAAGAATCTGATTCTATAGCTAATGGAAGTGCCGTAGAGAGAGCTTCAATGCTGAAGTCGAAGTTCCAAAATGCGGCGTGTGATCCTTGCTGAGCAGCAGTGCGTTGGAAGGGTCGTTTATGCTTTGGCCGACAAATTGCGTTGCGAGGATATCTCGCCGCGAAGATTTCTAAAAGCTCCCGCATCTCTCTATAGACGAAGAACAGAACGGGATGATATGACAGGCCTGTAGAAAACCCGCCTTGAAGCGTTGGATTACTGGGCATGTGTTCAGTAGGCGTAAACCTTTCTAAGATGCGGCCGACAGAGGAAATGTAACCGTCTCTTCGAAGAGCTAAGGAAAATGATCGGTAAAAAGATTATAGAGGAAGAGTGGCTTCTCTTTTTATTCTCTTCCATTCTTATTTTATGGATCAATATGATGAACTTACGCTTTCGCGGAGGTTCCTCTGGTTCCTGGAGGCAGTTGGTACGGAGCCCGGTTCCGGCGTCCTTCCTTCAGCCATGTCTGCAAGAGGTCACAAAATAAACATTAAATAACCGAATCTCGAAAAGACGAGGCCTTTTTTTTTTTTTTTTTTTTTTTTTTTGGGGGGAAGGAGGGGGAAGAAGCTTTTTTTGCACGACTTACAGGGAACGAACAAGAACTGAAACCATTCAACGGCAAAGCGTCTGATAACAAGCCTTGATCACGGCCGACTTAATTCTTTGAGCGATTGATCTCAGGATTCGCCATGTTCTGGTGTAATGCGCGATTCCTCTCAACCTTAACCTCATCTCCGTCGATACGTATTAGTTCTCAATCTCGGACTTTGCGCTTGGGTCAGCAGTGAGACGCGACCAGAGATCGACGCGACTGATGAGCGAGAATAGGCGAAAGACATCTAGCATGAACTAAGCGCATAACGGATACTGTTCTCCCTCCGTACTCGATATATTCAAGCCCCTCTTCGGCAAATTGCGGGATCTGCGGTCGGACTAAATTTTGCCAGCCACCGACGGTAGCATCTGGATCAACTTCCACAATCCCATTTCTATGAGCCTGCAGATGTACTTGAAAGCATCTGCCAGCAGAAAGAGTTTTGCGACATGCCTGCCTTGTGTGTGTGGTGTGTGTGTGCTAGAGAGGAGAGAGAAAAAGAGTGTGAAAGAGAGAGAGTGAAAGAGAGAGTGTGAAGAGAGAGAAGGAAAGAGAGAGAGAGGAGAGAAAGAGAGAGAGAGAGAGAGTGTGTGTGTATGTGTGTGTGTGTGATTGTGTGTGTGCGTGTCACTGCTTGCTGAGGTTTTGTTGATGTTCTTAAGGACGATTGAGAAGGCCTCGAAGACCGGACACTTGCGCTTCCGTAGGCTTTTCTTCTCCTGCTTGTCGTAAAGGTATTATAGGGACAAGAAGGAACCGTCAATTGTAACCCGGTCAAAAAAAAAAATAAATAAATAAGAAAGAAAAACGAAGAGAAAAACAGGTTGTGGAGCAGAGCCCGTTGACTGGAGATGTATATTTTGGTTTTTAAACTTTTGGTGGTAGAAATTTTGGGTGGTAAATTAAGAGTGCTTTTGCTCTCTTTTAGTTGCCTCAGGTCCGCGCCGCTTTTTTTTTGATAGGGTTTAATTCATCAAGTCACGTGCTTTTTTTTTTTTTTTTTCCAACCATCTCCGAATTCGTCACCCGTTTCCTTTCAAAAACGACAAAACTCCAGCCATGCAACAGATGATGGAGGTGCTTAAGAACCCATTTCTGGAGAACGAGTACGAAATTTTGTTTGATAATGAATACAATGTTCTTTTCCCCTTAAATAGCTTTGAGCCGCTTCTCTAAAGCTATAAAGGTTACCGCCTATTCTTACTAAAAAGAAATTCATATATATTATCTATATATGTCTCCTTTTTCTGGGTACCTTCTGTATCTTTCCCTACTCAAACAAAAAGTGTTTTATCCTGGGCAGCAGCAAATGCATGACAATGCTAATGATTCATCTAACTTTGGCGGCAACAATTGTAGCTGTCCAAATCATGTTGTGCCGATACACGCCAATCATGTAATGTTGATACAAACATGTGATGTTGCTACAATCCCATTATGCCATCCATGTTTTGCTAGTACATTGTCGATCATATAATATTGGTGCAAACATGTAATGTTGCTACCATCATGTCGTGCTGGTACAAACTTATCAATGTTAGGGATGGTCCGAGCGAGAACGAGTACTTGCACGAACACCAAAATATACGGGGTTGGTACAAATTGGTCCATATAAATTTTTTTGCAAGATATATAGCGAATATCGGATCATATACAAATCTAAAAGAAAAAAAAATCAGATCAAAGAGGTTACTATGGTATAGAATTGAAATGTTATCTTATTGCGATAGCAATTCAATTAGCTTCGAGTAGGCGAAAGTATCAGTAATAGTAAAAAAAAACCCGCTAGTAGTGCGTGTAGCCGCAAAAAGTTTTTTTTTTTTTTTTTTTTTTTTTTGGGGGGGGGGGGGGCTGCTGTGCGGTGCGGTCCAGGGCTTGCGATAGATGGCCTTAAAGCATCTGCATTTAGGAAAAAAAGAGTCTAGATACGAGACAATCTACGAGTCCAGTCTCACAAAGGTCGCACAAACATGAGGCATTGGCAATCCTATTTTGTTGCAGCCTACACCCGCCACTGTGATTTTCTATCAATGGGTTTGAGGAGAAGCTGAGTGGAAATAATATTTACTGGAGAATTATTCTGGGCTATTTTTTTTTTTTTTACCCTGATGAGGATGATTGAATCAAGGGCAGTAGGATATTCAAAGTTGTTTATTTGTATAGGATGCTGAGTGTATTAGCACTTGAATAAAAAGTAATAATTTTTGCAAATGTGTTATTCTATAGTATATTTGGCTATTATATATCTCTAAATTCACTCGGTGACAATCCCTGCGTTGAACACCGTCATTACCGGGCATATACGAGATCTACGTACGTATCGACATTAACCAACCAATATTGGGCATTTATATTCTTTGTATTGATGCCCAGCAGCACATATAACAGAGAAGCACTAGCATTTTAGCTCATGGCACGAGATACCGACGACAGTTGTGAGTTAAGTGATTGAAATTCCTCATTTCTCTTATAACTATCGCTACCTGCAGGTCACGGTACTCCTCAATAAACATCGCCTAATCTTGCTGAAGAATATTTCGTGTCGATGTAGAAATGTATATATATATATATATTTTTGTTTGTTCGCCACCGTAAAAGTAGCTGGGGTCTATCCGGCCACAAGGGAAGATTTCTTTTGCCTCGCAATTATGTGGATTCGAATGCGCGAAACAATGTTTGAGATTTGTTTCTCAATCTCGGGCACAAAAAGATAGGAAAAAGACGAGGTGTTGGGAAACGAAGAGCTCAGGAGTGGTTTTTGGAAATATACCAACCAAATCGATGAGAAAATTAAAGTCCTAATTAGCGCCCCAGATTGGTAGACTCGGTGGCTTATAGTGGCTTTTATCAACCTGGGTCTAAAATAGGGATCGACAAAATTCTCATGAATTCTTTGACCCACTTGCCAACTTGAAAATATTGGTATTTTGAAAAGAGACCTGGGTTCTCCGATATATTATATTTGCGAATTCTACTCAGGGACGAATGTATACAAGAAAAAAAGACGTAACTCATTGCAAAACGACAAGAAAGAGAAAAAAAAGGCACTCTATTCCTCCAATCCTTCATGATTTCGGATAGTTGATGACGTTCTTGATGACCCAAACTTGGCCGTTCGGGACTGTACTCTTGATAGCCTTGACTTCGGCACCGTCCGGGTAGATCCTCATCACGCCGTGCTCGTCGTTCGCCCACCATACCTCCTTGCCGTCGAGGGTCTTATATTTCTCTTCTTCCTTGAGGGGCGATTCGGGTATAATGTGGGCTTTGACAAACCGGCCCAGGTTTCGTGCGGCACGGTTCTCGCCGGCTTGGCCGTAGAACGACTGATCGCTCTCATCGTCCGGGTCTTCCCACGGTTTTCTGGGAAGTTGATTCATTACCGAATTTAACGGCGCTGAAAAATACCTGGTTAGCATATAATTCATATCCTCCTCCTCCAAAAAAAAGTAAGTATTTAGTGGTAATTACGTACCCAGCACCGTAGAATTCTCATTCCTGTCCTCCAACCTGTGCGCTACATCCTCCTGGCCCCGCAGCAGCTCTGCAAATATCGATATCTCCTTTTGTATAGAGACGACGTCAGACATTAACGGTCCATCCGTCTGGACTACGGGTGGGTTCTTGGATCCTTCTTCCGATTGCTTCGACATGTCGGGTCCGAGGTAGCGCTGCTTGCTCTGGCTGAATCGTAAAATGCTCTTTATGGTTGGCTCGGCAAACTCGGGGATGACGAGGAGTGCGGAGCCGACGGCTGATAACGAGGAAACGATCGAAATGAGCTCTAAAGGCCGGAGGTAGCGCATGATTGTACTGTCAGTCGATATTCAAAGTGATAATAAGGCGATGGCAGTGGGTTCTCTTGAGCGGTGATGAATACGTGAAAGAGAGCGTCGATAAAGGGGATATTTGATGGAGATGGTGCAGAGATTACCTTAGACTTTTTTTTGTGGGGTGATAGGAAGGTTTAATTTAATGGTTACGTCGGTTCTTCTTTTTTTTTTTGCTGGAGAGCAGATCTGAAACGTTAACCCGCCAATCACAGAGCCGTTTCCCTCGCTAGCAAGCAACGATACCTTTTTATCTTTGAGAGTAATAATTGAGAGATATTTTATAGGAAGAGAGATATTTTATAGGAAGAGAGATATTTTATAGGAAGAGAGATACTTTATAGGACGAGAGATATATTAATTTGTCAATAATGAAAATACTCAAAGCTTCTTTCGCCCATTTGCTCTTCTATATATTTCGCCTCAGCTCATACCGTCCTTCAATTCATCATACGAGCGTGCAAACGAGCGTGATATTTCCAGAAGCTGTTGCAGCGGTTCTTTCGGTAACGTTGATCGGAGGTTAGTCAGCCATCCCGAGTCGCGAAAAATCCCAAAGGCGGCTTTTCCCTTTTCTTCCTTAACACGAGTGAACCTCCCAACCCGTGTCAAAAGTTCCACTATCAAAGAGACGGAGAACAGCTCAAATATCTCCTCTCCAAACTTGGACAAAGACAAAGCAACGACAACTTTCTACCACTGGAGAAGCTTTTTCTAGGAGGCATATATCACGTATTGAATACTTTGCTGTATTCTAGGGAAGAGGAAGGAGAGAGGAGAAAATCAAAAGGCTTTACTGGGTTTGTTCTTGGGGTATTTGTGGTTTGTGAGTTTTTTGCTTCCCGTCGCCCCCGCTAGCACTCCAGCCGTAATGCGCTCGCACATGCATCATACGACTTGCATTTTATATTTGCTAATTCCTTTCTCAGGCTGGTTTCCTAGACGAAGCACTATTCAGAACCCTCTTCTAGCAGTTTCCCGAAGCTTCGGCTTCGACTTCAACCATTTCTCAAGATGTCTCAGGCACGGGTTTACGCAGACGTGAACTCCAATATGCCTAGGAGCTATTGGGATTACGACAGCGTGAACATATCCTGGGCGTGCTGGAGAACTACGAGGTGGTTCGGAAGATTGGTACGTGAGAATATAAAGGGCGACAGTGCTTCGCGATTCCCAGTCTGTCTACGTCATTCAGTATTCTAACTTCGAATCATTCAGGTCGCGGAAAATACTCCGAAGTATTCGAGGGCATTAATGTTGCCAATCATCAGAAATGCGTCGTGAAGTCCTGAAGCCGGTCAAGAAGAAGAAGATCAAGCGAGAGATCAAAATCTTACAGAATCTTTCCGGTGGACCTAACGTCGTCGCGCTCCTGGATGTCGTCCGAGATCCACAGGTATGATCTCCACTTCTCCTGGTATTTCACTTACACCACTTTGTTGGATCTGACACTTTCCCATAGAGTAAAACTCCATCCCTGATATTCGAATACATCAACAACACCGATTTCCGCAGCCTCTACCCTAAATTCATTGACTACGATGTCCGCTTCTACATATACGAGCTTCTCAAGGTGAATAGAAAGCAACCCTGAGCAAGTTTTTCTTTCGTATGACCTTTAGGCGTAAAAATCCTTCTCCTAACTGCGAATTTTAATTTCCGTAGGCGCTTGACTTCTGCCACAGCAAGGGAATAATGCACAGAGATGTTAAGCCGCACAACGTCATGATAGACCACGAGAAAAGAAAGGTATGTGAAGTTCCGTGTATACCGGCGATTTGCTATAGATGACGTTGTACCAATGCTTATCTCACCATATCCCGGTAGCTTCGCCTAATCGACTGGGGTCTTGCCGAGTTCTACCATCCCGGTACAGAGTACAACGTCAGGGTCGCATCGAGATACTTCAAGGGTCCCGAGCTGCTTGTCGATTTCCAAGAGTACGACTACTCCCTGGACATGTGGTCCCTGGTGCCATGTTCGCTTCGATGATCTTTAGGAAAGAGCCGTTCTTCCATGGCAACTCTAACTCGGACCAGCTGATCAAGATCGCGAAGGTATTGGGTACGGAGGAGCTGTTTGACTATTTGGACAAGTACGACATCGAGCTTGATGGGCAGTACGACGATATACTCGGCCGCTTCCCGAAGAAGGCTTGGCATTCGTTCGTCAACTCGGAGAATCAGAAGTTCGTGTCGAACGACGCGATCGACTTTTTGGATAAGCTTTTGAGATATGACCACCAGGTATGTCAATCAGGGTGTGGCCTTCTATGTTACTCATGTACAGGCTGCTGATATTATCTTTCTTTGTTATTAGGAACGGCTCACTGCCAAGGAGGCCATGGCTCACGCATACTTCGCACCCGTCCGGCCCGCCTCCGTGCAGAACCACGCTTCCGGTAGCAATGACAAATGGTAAGCATTGTCATCATTATCCTGAAATATCGAGGAGAATACCTGCTAACATTTCAGCATCTCCAGAGTATCTCATCTCTGAATACGGCCTACCCGTGGAAGTCCCGAACCTTTACTTCCACACTTTAACATCCTTCAACACCTTTTACGGAGTTTCTGCCCTACTGCAGACTCCTAACCAAACTATAATTATTGTGCAGAAACCCTGTCGTAACGTATTCATTGCGATATCGTTCTTCTCATAATTTTTTTTTTTTTTTTTCAATCTCTCTATAACGTCTTTCATGTCTGTTCACCGTATTTGTATGCAAAGGTGTTTGTTCTTTATTTTTCCCGAGATGGCTTTTCGCGAATTATTAGGTAGCTTATTTTTTTTTTTTATCCCATTTTTCGTTTCAGTAGAGGTTTAACTTCTGGCATGAGGTGCAAAGGTAAAAAAAAAAAAAAAAATATGTGATTCTTTTCCCTTTGGCAAGCTAGCGCCCCATTCATTAGATCCAGTTGGCTGGTCAAGCTTCACAGGGGCTTCAAACTCGTGAACAGCTTTTTAATAAATGGTCAAGCACATAGCTAGCTACCCAGGATAATATAGTAATAATGATGATACTCGATTATTGATCAATATCTTCACGGCGATTCCATCTGTACACCTTTTTTTTTTTTTTTTTTTTTTTTTTGACTCAGAAGGGTTGCCGCTTCTCCTTCGCCAAAAGAAGAAATTCGAAGCTCCAAAAAATTTTAACCCGCTTCCCGCTCTTTTCACCACCAACGCAAAGAACAGCTTATCCCACCCCTCCACCTTGATACCTTCAAACTTCAAGGGAACATATCAATCTCGCCCGAGACAGGATCCTGTGAAGCTTGCCATAAGATAACTACTTCAAGGTAAGCTTCCCCCCGCTACATACACTCGGAGGATGTTCCCTTGGCAAAAGGAAAATCGGAAGGATAACGAAGATTTCCTTAGACAAAGGAAGGGTTAACCTTTCCTCTTCGTTGTTTTTCGCTCTTTTCTTCCCGATTGATTGACTCATGTCATGATAGGCTGTCATTCCCGACGGAGGGCAGTGACACATTTCCTATCGGCTCAGAAGAACATCAGCAGCAGCAGGTATTTAAGGAGGAGCTGTCTGGCAGCTCACTTTCCTGCGACATCGAACAGCGATTTAGCTTGCGACAGCTTGTTTTTGAGATATACAAACTATCAGTTTGAAAGGAACTTGAGGACATTTGCAGCAGCCATGTCTACGAATATACCCACGTCGTCTAGCAACCCTAGTAAGAATTTCAATTACCACTGCTAATTTCGCTATTTGATTTCTTCTCGTGAGGTACAATACTAATTTTGAGCTTCTCGTTGCTCAAAGTTGGTGTCAAGACCGGTGAAGTTTCGCAGGAGTCCCATCTCCAACCGAAGCTACGAAGCAAGCCATCCACGATGCCGTCGAGTCGCAAATACAGCCGCCACACCTAGCTCATAAGGAGAATGCCCCAGCAGAAGCTTTGGATGGTTCAAAGAAAGTCAAGACGGAGCGAGAACGTATGCAATTCCACTCGCCCTTTATAGTTCCGGGTTTGAGCTTGACTTTTGCTAATTCATTGCATATTACGGTAATAAATAGTCGAAAAGGAAAGGAAGAAAGCCGAGAAGGACGCAAAATTCGCCGCGAAGCAAGCTGCGAAGGCTGCCGCTGCCACTACGAAAGCTCCCGCCGAAGCAAAGAAGCCGAAGGAGAAGAAAGCCAAGGAAGCTGAACCGTTCCTGAGTACGTCGAGGAGACGCCGCTAGGCGAGAAGAAGAGTGAGTTTCGGGATACATAACAATACCGCATTCCTCGCTTCGTCTGGAACGATAATGCTCACGACTTCTTCTACCAAAAAGTCCTCAAGTCCCTCGAGGATCCCGTTTACAAGGCATATAACCCTACCGTTGTCGAATCGGCTTGGTACGAGTGGTGGGAGAAGCAGGGTTTCTTCGAACCGGAGCTCACCAAGGACGGCAAGGTCAAGCCTGAAGGTCTCTTCGTCATTCCCGCACCACCGCCGAACGTCACAGGTGCTTTACATATTGGGCACGCTCTGACCGTCGCAATCCAAGATACCCTGACCAGATGGTATGCATTACTACCTACCTCTTCGTGTTTCTAGGCTCTTTCTAAACATTTTGTATAGGAATCGCATGCTTGGGAAGACCGTTCTGTGGACACCGGGATTCGACCATGCCGGTATCAGTACGCAAAACGTCATCGAGAAGATGTTGTGGAAGAAGGAGGTAAGACCAGGCATGACCTCGGTAGACAGGAGTTTCTGCGACGGGCCTGGATATGGAAAGACGAGTACGTATTGTCGTCGTAGAGTGAAATTCCCTTCAGTAACCCTTCAAATATGCTAACAGAGATATCAACCAACAGATACCACCAGAGGATAAAAGGCCAATTGAAAAGATGGGTGCTTCTATGGACTGGTCCCGTGAAGCTTTCACCATGAACCCGCAGCTTTCGAAGGCCGTTGTGGAGGCATTCGTGCGTCTGCACGATGAAGGCGTTATATACCGCGCTAACCGCCTCGTCAATTGGTGTGTCCGCCTTAACACGACGCTTTCCAATCTGGAAGTCGAACAGGTCCAATTAGAGGGCAGAACGTACCTTTCTGTTCCAGGCTATGAGGAGAAGGTCGAATTTGGTGTCATCACTTCTTTCGCATACCCGATAGACGGTTCGGATGAGAAGATCATCGTCGCTACGACTCGTCCGGAGACGATGCTCGGTGATACCGCTATTGCCGTTCACCCCGATGACGAGAGGTACACGAAATTCCACGGAAAGAAGGCGAAGCACCCGTTCCTCGACCGGCTCCTGCCTATCGTCACGGACACTTACGTCGACAAGGAGTTCGGATCTGGTGCCGTCAAGATTACTCCTGCACACGATCCGAACGATTACGAGATTGGTGTCCGCCATAAGCTCGAGTTTATCAACATACTGAACGACGACGGTACTATGAATGAGACGTGCGGAGACTTTGCGGGCCAACGCCGCTTCGACTGCAGGAAGAGTATCATAGGTGCTTTAAAAGAAAAGGTCTGTATATCGGCTGGGAGAAGAACCCATGACTGTTCCGCTGTGCGAAAAGTCGAAGGACGTCATCGAGCCCGTCATGAAGCCACAGTGGTGGGTCAGCCAGAAGCCTCTGGCGGAGGCTGCGATGGAGGCTGTCAGGAGGGAGACACGAAGATCATCCCTAACCTGTCTGAGAGGGACTTTACAGGTGGATGGAGAACATTCAAGATTGGTGTATTTCCCGCCAGCTCTGGTGGGGTCACCAGGTACCAGTCTATTTGGTCAAGCTGGAAGGAAAGGCTGCAGATCCCTCGAATAACGATCTGTGGGTTAGCGGAAGGACGAAGGAGGAGGCCGAGGAAAAAGCGAAGGCCAAATTCCCGGCGAGAAATTTACTCTGGAGCAAGACGAGGACGTTCTTGATACTTGGTTCTCTTCCGGACTCTGGCCATTCTCGACTCTTGGTTGGCCCGAGAAGACTCCAGATATGGAGAAGTTCTACCCGGCGTTATTGCTCGAGACCGGTTGGGATATCCTCTTCTTCTGGGTTGCACGCATGATCATGCTGGGCGTCAAGCTCACCGGCAAATCGCCCTTCAGCGAGGTCTTCTGCCACTCACTCGTCAGAGACTCGGAAGGTCGCAAGATGTCGAAATCTCTCGGAAACGTCATCGACCCCTTAGACATCATCAGGAGCATTCCCTTAAAAGACCTTCACGCGAAGCTGCAGGAAGGCAATCTGGATCCCAGGAGGTAGAGCGTGCGACGAATTACCAGAAGACCGCTTTCCCTCAGGGTATCCCGCAGTGCGGCAGCGACGCCATGCACTTTGCCTTCTGCGCGTACACCACGGGGGGTCGCGATATCAGCTTGGACATCAACGTCGTCCACTCGTACAGGAAGTTCTGCAACAAGATCTACCAAGCTACCAAGTTCGCCCTCATGAGGCTGGGGCCTGACTTTGTACCCAAGAAGACTCGAAGAAGACCGGCAAGGAGTCGCTGTGTGAGAGGTGGATCCTGCATAAGTACACCACGGCGGCTAAGAATATCAACAAGGCCCTGGAAGAGAGGGACTTTTTCGTTGCTACGAATGTTGTTTACAACTACTGGTACGCCGAGCTTTGCGATGTTTACATCGTAAGTACACCTATACCTCACAAAAATCCAAGATGTTTTCTCGGGACGATTCTTTGATATTGATTGCTTCTGTTTTCGTAGGAAAACTCGAAACCTTTGATCCTGGAAGGCACCGAGGAGCAGTGCAGGTCCGCTCAGGAGACGCTGTACACATGCCTGGAAGAGCTCTCACGATGATCCACCCGTTCATGCCATTCGTTACCGAGGAGCTATGGCAGAGGTTACCGAGGCGGCCAGACGATGAGTGCCCTAGTATCATGAAGGCGGCGTACCCGCGCTTCGACGCCGAACTGGAGGACGTTAAGGCCGAAAAGGAGTACGATATGATCCTTTCCGTCGTCAAGGAGATCCGCTCGTTGATGGCAGAGTACGGACTGAAGGATAATGCTCTGAGTACGTATTCATTTTTGTTTCTGCCTTACTCCCGTTTAACCGTTTTCCTTTGTTGTTGGAGAATGATGAAATTTATACGCGCCGGGTATGTATAATCGGCGCTTAATATACTAATCTACCTGAATTCTTTCTGTTTGATCTACAGTCAAGGTCCAAGCCAGCACCGAAGAGAGCTGTAACTTCATCAAGGACCAAGTCCTCAGCATAAACTCCCTCGTTAAAGGGTTGGAGAAGATCGAAGTTATCCCCATGAGCGACGGCCAACCCGAGGGGTGCGGTGTCCACGCTATCTCGAAGGATTTAATTGTTTACCTATTGGTCAAGGTTCGTGATTTACATGAAGTTAACGATTTTACTATGCGCTTATCAAAATAAGTCTATTAACACGATATGTTTTCTACTACGATAGGGCCGCGTCGACCTCGATGCCGAAATCGAAAAGGCGACGAAGAAGCTGGAGAAGACGACCGAGGCGGAGAAGAAGCAGGAGAAAGCCATGGGCGTCAAGGACTACAAGACCAAAGTCAAAGCTTCCGTCCAGGAAGCCGACGCCGCAAAGCTCGCCGACCTGAAAGCTGAGGTTCAGACCATGACGGAGCTCATCGAGCAGTTGAAGAGGCTTAAGGCTTAGATTTTTAATATCGAGACGTTAATAGTATTTTGCTTTATTTTTATCTTTATTATTTTTTTTTTTTGATTATATTTTGGAACTTGAGTTTCGCTGTTTCTGCTCTCGGATCTACTACGGCAACAAACGTCGAGGAAGCTCCGCGAGCGGGGAATTCAAAAAGTATATACAGGCTACTTTGAGGTTTCGACTATCCCTTGAAAAGAATATAAAGAAAGAAATATCTCAGGATTTCACTACCGAACCGCAGCGATTGACCCTTGGCGGGCATAACGCGTGACAAAGAAATGAGATAAACAATAGCAACACCACATCCTTCGGTGTCACAGCTCACCGTTTTAGATGGACAAAATCGAGCAAGTGAGGAAATAGCTGATATCGTTTTCGAAGGCGGCATTCAATTTGCTCCGAAACTACGCCCCTTTTCTTTCAAGGGTCAGCGAATGCGATACTACCAGGGTGGACGCGCGTCCTGTCTCTACTCCCGCTTAGGACGGAGGGGTGTTGGGTTACGTACCTTGCTTTCTAGAAGTAAAAAGAGAACAAAAAAAGGAACCCTTCCCCTTCAGTTATCGATATTCATAACGTCTTCATCGTCCGACCCTATTGAGTATATATCAAATCCCAATCCGTAATCGAACCTCTTCGCGGCATTGACGTCTGTGAACTGGTCAACGACTTTCTGCGCTGAGCTCGGCGACGAGTGGAGTGTTGACGATGGGGATGAACACGCCGCCACATGGAGTATTTGGGATAAGAACCATAAAATTTCTTCTCTGTGTTTAACACTTCTGGTGAGGTATATTTGCGATCTCGTGACATTTTTTCCAATTATCTAGCCTCAAAAAAAGAAATTCTGGTCCAGTTGAACAGATTCCGAATATCGTTTGGTTTACTTTCCCGGCAGCCTTTCGACGGGACCCGATAATGGACATGTAAGTAAGGACCTGAGGTATGGCGTCCGTTGCGTGATATATATTCGATTTAGCTTCGACCACCACAACGAAGGCGTCAGGCGAAGGTTTTCCCGCCGGATCGTTTATATTAGCATACCCAAATAAATAGTCTGCTTTACCGAATATTTCTACCTTAGCATCCTCGAATGAGAACTCCAAAGGGAACTCGATCCAAAGTCCGAGCTTATACTCAGATGTCGGGGATGGTATCGTTGGGTATGTGCTTGGTGTGGATGCCGAGATCCTAGGAGACTCTCTCGACGATGAAGCTATTGCGGATGACGTACTCCTTATAAAACGTGTCGTTGTGGCTGTTCTTGACAAAGTTGGAAGCGCAGGAGGTTTCCCTGACAAAGATCCTATCGGTCGAGGGGTTGGTGCCGAAGACGCCGTCGTTAGTGAGAGCGGAGAGGTATGGTCCAATGGCCAAGTGAGTCGCTTCGCACTTTGTGAGGAGGAGGAGGAGGAGGAGGAGGAGGAGGCTAGCGAAGGCGATGTTGTAGGGTGGACGAGGGTGTAGACTCTTCATTTGCCGGCACCGGTGCCGAAGCCGATGACGACACAGCGTAGAAGGTCGCGTTGATGAACCCGCCCAACTATGCCCGCGCGAGTGTGCAAGAGATTCCTTCACTAGCGCTCGCGCGCGTATAAGGAACACATCGATAATGAACCTTGCGGCTCCTTCTCCTCTAAAGCAAACCCCGTCCTCGAAGGAACTAAGCGTCTTCTCTATAGCACCTTAGGTTAGAACTTGGAAAGGAACGGAACACTAGAAAGAAAGTCGGAACTCACCGAAACATGCATCTGAAAGGATAGCAATCCCCCTTTTACTCTCCCATATTCCATCACTAGGCGAACCCTCTAATCCATACCAAACATCGGAAAATTCTGAGAGATCAAAGTTAGGGGTGAAAAGGGTTTTGACCTCGGCGAGCTTTAGGTCTCCAGCAGCGCGATATAGAGGCTTCTTGGAGAGATCTATTACCAGCTCGGAGAGCTGCTCCCCAACGGGATCTTCATCCCCTCCTCCGTTCTGGACATGAATATTTTTCAGAGCAATCAACTTGGCCATCACTTGATCTACGGGGACCTAAGTGCGCGACATGGTTCTTTTTCCCTGTTTATCGTAAAAAAACACAAACAAGGTCACCTTTAGATGGATGATCTGTGTAACAGAGGGCAATAAAAAAGGGGAGAGGAAAAAAACACCCACCCCATTATTTTAAGCTTTTCCCACCCCCGAAACAAAATTATTGAGGTATAAGAAAGAACAAGCCAGGTAACCTGAATTAAATTTCTTGATGTATATATATAGATAATACTTCTTAGGAGTTTGGAGTTTTAATCATCCGACTACTCGCCAGCCCAATGAAATCTTGAAACCCACGATCTCGGTTATTGCCCCTCTAGGGAAGAAAATATATATGTCATTTATATAAAAAAAAGTAAATGGGTAAACTGAAAGCAAAGAAAGACCCAGGGTAAAGATCGTGCCAGCTACCGTACGAAGCTAGTATATATCGAAAGCCAATTTTCATCTATTTCCATCCATTTTCCGTCGATAAGTTGTTAAAATTTATAATTTTGGCTGGCTTTACACTTCAACCTTAATTTATTTCCAAACTATGCATACGGCGTTACGCCCGTGCTTAAGCGATCACCATCATGCCCTTCGCGAACTATAGAATTTGTTTGACCTGTGTTTAGAAAAAACGGGCGTTTATATTATTTCTTGCTTGAAACGGCGCGGTTACCTTCTGCTTACTCTCGAGTCTCGAGACTCGATAACACCGATCTACTACACTCTACGGCAAGAAACGAGGGTGAAGAAGAAAAAAGCTTGAATTCGAGAAATCCTGTTCCGAACTCCGTGAGCGAATGGGATATTTTATTGTCAAATACAGGCCATTTTGAGAGAAAATAATCTCTGAATCGTCATCACGAACCGCAGCAACAAAACTTCTCGGATGCAATTAACCCTTGACACCGTAACGCGTAATAAGGCAATTCACTTCCCACTATTCTTCGGAATCCGGCAAGAGAAGGATTGTCACAGCCTACCCGCTTCAGTTTTTCGAAACACGTACTGTAAGCTTATTTCTTCCAAGGGTTAGCGAATGCGATAAATTGCTGGGGTGCTTAAAGGGTGGACGCGCGTCCCGTGTCTCTACTTTTACTGGGGATCGTCAAAGAGTTAAAGGAATAAAAATAGATACACAATGACGGGGAGTTTATCGTGAACAAAGCTTCTTCCTACTCCTAGTCGTGAACTCGGTTAACGATCACCATTGCCATCTTAGCCGTAAACGAAAAGACCAACTATTGTATATTAAAAATACAAATCAAATAAAATAAAATAAATAAAATAAAATAAAGAAAAATATATCAAAGTCTTTCGCTTTTTTGCCCTTAACGGTCGGGTCGGCCTTATCCATTATTTTTCTACCTGCTATTTCATGCATAATAATACCCATTTTTTTTTCCCCGCATTGTTTTGCAATGGGCAATTTCCAACGCAGCGCTTGAACAAAGTATCCCTGGCATAAAGGAAGTGTCAAGTTCTTGTCAGAGCCTCAGCCAGACATCTTTTTTTTTTTTTTTCTTTTTCCTTGCGGGCTAGGTAGGGTTCAGGCTTACAGCAGAGTGTTTCCAGCCCCGAGAATCTGACGGAAAGGCCGGCATCTTCTCAAGAAAGGCAACCCTTTTGATAGATATTTTGAAAATTTGACAATTGATATTCGCAAACCTCGAACGTTGAACGTCTTTCGCGGTGTTTGTCTTGCCCTGAGCGTCTCTTCTTTATACGTCTTGAAAGCAGTCCCAGTCCTAAAAAAAAAAAAAAAAAAAAAACTGAAGGCCAAGTAAGCAAATAACGACCACTATCTGAAACCCACGATCTCGGTTATTGCCGTCCTAGCTAAAAAAAAAAAAAAAAGGAATAGATAAATTACCTAAACGAAGGGAAAGATGGGTAAGCTGAAGCAAGGACCAGGGTGGGGTTGCAAAAGAGATCGTGGGTGAGGCGGTCGCTTGCGAATGTAACGCTGTGAACCAGGGAGTCTAGCTCTTTATTTTTTTTTATTTTTTTATTCCAGCCGTTCGGCTCTGACAGGATTAAAAGCCTTCTTTTTTTTTTTATATAGTGTCGAGTTAGGTTTGTGAGAAAGAAAACCACGGTCAATAGGTGTAAATGACTATTTTAAAAATTCTGTTCTTCACGAAGTTTGATATTTGCGGTATAAACGTAAGAAAGTGAGTATTCATTCACTTTCAACTTAAGCTATAAATCCCTTCGCGAATTGAATTGTTCTGCGGTAAGACCATCTCTTGCCAGAAGGGGGGGGAAAAAAATTTAAATCCCCGGTATTTAAATTACTCGCATGATCCGAATGACGACGGTTTTTCCGTGAATATATCAATTTCGGGCCTTTTTTCTCTTCGCTATCAAAGTTAGATATTGAATGAAGCCTTTCTGCGATTAGTTTCCAAAGTCAGTTCATCGCCTAAACGTTTGCTCTAAACAAGAATGAGCTATAACCTTCGCCAGAAATCGAGTAGGGCGAAATAGTTAGTATAGTCGAATAGTCGAATCGCCTTGTGGCAGAGATATAATAGAAACACTTGCATGTGCAAAAATGCAGAGGTAGGAAAATTCCAAAAGCCGTTCATCCGGTCCGCTGTATGTCTCGTTGGTACAGCCCACAAAAACCCAAGGAATGGTAGGATGCATATTTTGCCATCCAATCCATCGTCACTAACGTTTATTGGAACGAAACGCACAGACCGACAATACGATTGCTTGGGGATGAGTAAAAAAGAAGAGGCTTTGCTTTTGGAGATGTCAAATATGCCAGTGATTATTTTTTTGGTATTTTTTTTTTTTACAATAATTGAAGGCAATAATATAAAAATATAATAAAATAAAAAATGAAAATAAAAAACGTATGTGAGATTTCTGTACAATTTGGGAGAAGGAAGCGATGCAAGTGGGTATCTTGGCGACAAAAGAAAGAAAAAATTTAGAGCAAGACAAGGAGAATGCAAGAAGAAAAATAATCTAAGAGAATGCAGATCGGCTGGGCATTCGTATCAAAAGCGGTTGTTGTTTTTGTTTTCTTTAATGAGATATCTGCAAGATACAGAGAGGGAGAGAACGAGAAGAAACAAGATTTTTGGCAATTTTTTTTTTTTTTTTGAATACTGTATAGTAAAAGAAATAAATATAAAATAAATTTTGTGAATATATACATTCGAAAGAGAAAATGCGAATACTAACCTGATGATGATATATGAATATAACCAAGCCTTTATGAAAAAAAAATGAAAAATACAAAAGAAGATAAATAAAAGGAAAAAGAGCAGGTATGTTGCTATAGTACTCCGAATTTAAATGCCTGATGTAGTTTTTGAGTCGTTATGGGTTCCCAGAATGTACAAAAGTTGGAAAAAATCACGAAGACAAGGAAAAGAAAAAGAAAGTAAAACAGAGAACTCAAGCGCCGTCTTGGTGAAAAGAGCAAAGTAAAAATTTCCTATGATTTTTCGATGACTCGTAGGGACTCGATGTCCTTCTCCAGACGGATGTTTCCGGTCTTCTGCTTGGCTTCCAGCTCGACCTTTGCGTACCAGGCACCTCCGACGAGTGTGAGCATGATGCTAGAGTTAGAGAATGTTAGCTGAGATGCTCTTACAATGACAGTGTATCGCATTTTTGAAGGGGGAAAAAAAAGTGAACAAACCTAGTGCGTTCATCAGGTAACGGTCAGGTGGAAGAAAATAATGGAAAGAATGATTGTCAGGATCTGCTTGACGTTCGCGGCGACGGTCATCGTCAGGGCTCCCGTCTTCTTGTTCGCGGTGAAGCTGATAACGTTGAGGGCAAACGCAATAACACCGTTCAGGAGCAAAACAGCCGCCTGTCTGCTGTCCATCTCCGTCGCAACGTACTTCCTGCCCGCGACATCTCGCCCGTGAAATAAGCGTAGATCAGCGTCTGGACAAAAGCTAGCGGAGACATCCTCTGCAAAATCTCGAAAGCCGAAAGTTTGAGCCTTCCCGTCTGATCCGGTTTCGTGACGACGTCTTCATCGCCCGAGGAAGGCGCCAAGTAGCGTCAGGAAAAAACCCAGCGCGGTAAAAGTAATAGTCACCAGCCGTGGCGAAACCGACGCCGGCAACGACCGGATCAGCGAAACGTAGGTCATGACACCGTAAGTCTTCCTGTAGCAGATAACGTAGATGATGACCGTGAAAAAACGCGTCGTCGCGCGGACGATCTGGTGGAACGGGATCGTGACGAGGTTCAGCGAGACATTCGAGATGGCAATGTTGATAGTGTAAAGCATCGAGAAGAGCACAAGCACAAAGTTTTCGTAGTCGGTGAGCCTTGTCATTGTGAACGATCCCTGGAGGTAGAAGATGAAGCACCCCACGCTACCGCAGAAAGCATGTATTCCGTTAATAAATAAGGAAGGGAACTATAGTAGAAAGAACGCATTAGCTTTCACAAGTTCAATAAATATCGTTGCCTGCAATGTTTTTCAAAGTCAGTCCTCTTCTTACCCTTCCCATGACAGCTTTGTTATATAGCGTTAAAGCAAGATTTAACGCAAATATACGGCTAGCCATGTATATTTTGTCTTTATCGAGTCCTCCTTCATGTTGGTGTGGGAGTACCGGTCTGTTCAGGTCGGCGCCGGTATATTTAATGAGAAGAGGGTCGGTTCCTTATCGTCTTGAACTGGAGTTGACATTCTTGAAGATACTGCGACATGATATTTCTTCAAAAAACGAGAGAGAAGAGAGATGGTAATATTTTGGTTCTTTTCCTGGTCGAAGTATTCGGATTCTACCGGAAAGAGGAGATTTATATCCTTTATTTCTTATTCCAAGCGAGACAACGGATGTGACGTTGTTCTTATGTCTTGAAAATTTTTGTCGAAAAACGAGAGGATTATATCGAAATGTTGTCGGTACACCTTGTCGACCCTTTTATGCTCCTACCTTAACGTACTCGCCGCGGAAAAAAAAAAAGAAACAAGAAAAGAACGAGTGAATCCAGCAACGTCGTGATTGAAGCAAAATGAAAAGGAGAAACGAAGGAAAGGCAAACGATCTTTGTTTATCGTTGTCGTTGCTGGTGAGGTCGTTTTATTTTTAGGAATTTGTGATTTCGCTTTTGCAGAGCGAGAGAGATAGATGGGGGGCCCTTATATTATTATTTTATTAAATTCCTTGCCTCTCCTATTTTCTTAGCGGACCAGCACACACACACTACTACTGCTACTACGGTACTACTACTGCTACTACTTGACAAACCCAAGAATTAAAATAATTACCTTAATAAAATAAAATCAATAATAAATAAAATAATAAAAAAAAAATATAAAATTTTTTTATTA
Source organism: Pezizomycotina sp. ARF18 (assembly GCA_002224055.1). NCBI lineage: Eukaryota > Fungi > Ascomycota > Pezizomycotina sp. ARF18. Next base: position 15,013 of record AZLU01000324.1, on the reverse strand, counting down.
TAATTTATTTAATTTATTTATTTATTTTATTCTTTTTATTTTATATTTTTTGCCTTGCCCAGTTCCAAAAAATAAAAATATAACACTTTTGCTATCCGGAATCTTCTTTGTCAATGACGTTCTTCTTTCTTGATTTTATAACCAAAAGAAACGAACGAGTAACGACGAGTATATTGAATCTTCTTCCTTCTAACGATTGAAGCTAGTGAGGGTATCAATATATTGAAGAAACGAAAGGATTTAAAAGGAAATCAAAGAATAAGAATCTCTCTTCGCTCAAGAACTAAGTAGAGGGTAGAAAAAGGGAGGACTGTGAGGAGGAGGACAAAAGTCGCTTTTCTATTGACCTTCAATGCTCTTCTCTTCTCTCTGCTCTTCTCTCTCTACCTCTCTCGCTCTCTGTTCCCCTTTATTGCTTTTTTTTATTATTATTATTATTATTTTTTTTTTTTTTTTTTTTTCGATATTTTCTTTATAGGTCAAGGGCCCACCCAAACACCCAATTTTTCTCCCACCCAACGAAACGATCTGTTTTCTTTTCTTTGCTTATTCCTCATAATCCGCTCTTTATTTTCTTTTTTCTTTTTTTTCCTTGGTTCTTTCTGGACTCAAAAGGAGATTGCTTAAGCGAGGGCACGAGTTGCCGAACAGCGGGTTGTTTTGCAGATAAAACCCACTGGTTAGTTATTGGACTTGCTACGAGCTTGCTGATGTTCACTCTTCGTACTACCAGGTCTAGGTCAATCAATCTCTCTCTTCAATCAATTCCAATTTCCTAACAGCTGTATAAGTCTCGGATTGATCACTATATACAGCGTTGAGCGTTGTTTTTTTGTTTCCCAAGAAGAAACAAGTAAATGAAAAGAAACCAGGGAAACACCGGGTAAAGGGTAATAAAAGTCATGGCGATGGCCCCCTTTCTTTACACAGAGCACGTTATTTCCTTTCTCTACTTTGTGCTCCCGCTGCTGCTGTATTATATGTACGCACGGCTCTTGGAACGTCTCACACGACCTGAACACGAGCCCCGGCTATGAAGTCCATTTCTCTGACTCTCAATCTACCAATTCCGATTGCTTTTCAAGCATGCATTTCTTTTTTAAAGTTTCTTCAAACTTGCACCTAAAAAAAGCCCCAATCCATGCATGGTATTACTTACATACGCTCAGCGGCGCACAATAACATTACTTAATAAATGACATGAAAGGGTGGAATGAGGGAAAGGGTAAATCAATCTCGGAGGCACGGCATTCATTTTGATTCGATTGAAATGGGATGCGGTGGCACAATGTGAAAAAGGAGGTGAGCGCTGCGTTCGCCAAGTCTCAAACAGATAAAAGAAAACGATTACGCGTATTGCGACTTGGATTATCCATTTTTAACCTGCTTTTGCTCCGCTAATAATATAATAATAATTCTCCACTTCATTACCAAGACTCTCGCCACGACAGGCTTCCGACCGCCGTGTGCGTCGCCCAGAATTATTTTCAAAACTGGAAAACACTGGTGGTTATTTTCTCCGAAGGATCAGCTAGGGTGTTGTTAAAATGACCAGGGCTGGTGTGAGATAAAGAAAAATCCATGGAAAAAACGAGGACGAGGGAGCATGGAAAGGCTGAGTTATAGCCAGGGACCGAGGGAAGAAAAAGAGCTGCCCTAGGCAGTTTCCCCTTGAAGAAGTAAGTCGTAGGGCGAGGGGAAAGTGCTGTGGGAAGGCAGCTCTCGTTAATTCTCAAGTTTCGAATTCTGTTCCTTTCCAAATCTTTCCTCTACTCTCAAAAGGGGATGGAGAACCTCACGATGGGAAAGGTTCATTATTAACCTTCCCCTGCTCCGATGATTCCGATTCGGTGGGCGACTCGAAGGGGAAAGTCCAGTGCAAGCAGTAACCCCTCCGCCAAATTTCATGGTGCTTTTGACAGCTACCAGCACTCAGACTTCCACACTCCAGCAGAAGAGAAGGGGAAAAGGGTTGGATCGGATTGGTTGGAACCATTCGGTCCTTTTCTTTCTTTTGATGAAAAGCTAACCTTGGCGCGCTCTTTTTTTTTTTTTCTTTTTTCTTTTTTTTTTTTTCTTTTCTTTTTCCTGCGGCACACAGTGTGGAAAATGAGGAGAAATTTTCACTTGTTGAGATCTTTTTTGTGTTATTGTTATAGTTTGCGCACATTTTCCTTTGAGCAAGTTTATTGGCGAAAAATATTGAGGGACCCACAATTTAACTGAGGGTGTGGTGGTTGGTGATCTTTTTCGAAAACGTTTTTTCCTTCTAGAAAATTGTTTCTCGGGAATCGCGTTATCGACCCTATTTCCATATCTGTGCAATAAACATGCAGGACGATGCACACCGTGAGGAGTAGCATGCCCCGTCTGATAGGCTTACATCAATCCCGGATGAATTGCCAATCTGCCGGAGAAATTTGCATCTTATCAAAACCTATTTGGTTTCTTGTTATATTTTTTTTCCAACGGAATTCCGGAAGATAACGGGTGACGACGAGGAATGGATGAGGATAATGAGGAGCTCGAAGACTATCATCTTGGCATTGAGCCTTTAGCAGTATGTGTTCTTCCAATGATTCGAGGTCCGTACCTCTTGACATTCTTCTTTATCCCTTACAAGTTACAAGTAAAGAAGCCAACTTTCTGTGACCTCATCATATGGCCTCCTCTTGCTATTTTAGCAATGTTTCCTCCAATTCCAAACCGTTTTGTATTAATGCGGCGTCGCGTGCCATTTCGTGTCAGTCCGCCCACGCTCTGGAAGGCGTTAAAATGGTACCTGATAAGCACCTTAACCATGAAGCAAAACCTGAGATTTAAACACCTTCGCTTTTGAGAAGCCCGTTTTCGCAAAAATCTAGGTTAATAGGCCTCTTGTTTAGATTCTCCGAAACCGAAACGCTTTCTCTCACTTGCTATATCGCGGCGCGATGCGCGTTGTTTCAACTTTTTTTTTTTTTTTTTTTTTAGTAGATACTGCCGGCGGATTGAACTTCCCAACCAGGCGTTGCGGGGCGGATCCTCGATCACGAAATCTGACGCCTGACCGTTGGAATTCCATCCCGTGGTAGACGATCTCCAGAGATCATAGCCGCACGGGTAGGATAATACCGGGGACACCTTCTCGGTCAATTGCATGTTCCTTCTTGCTCACCAACTCCTCGAATGGTAGGAAAGGTTTCCCTTGCCATAACCGCCATAGCGTCGAAAAAATGCGAACTACGAGCAAATACGAGGGCTGCAAGCAAACCCGAACTCGCGACAAAAGACGGATCGCCCCAGCTGATTGAACCCCCGCGACGGGTTTGACATAAAGCCCCCGCTCATTCAGCCCGGTACAGGCAGTCATTGAAACATAGCTTTTCTTTCCTTTTTGCTTCTTCTCCTTCTTGCCTCTGTGGGGTTTTGTAACACGGCAAGCCACACATGCTTTGGTCCTTCTGTTTGGTTTCGAGATCTGCTTTCTCCTGACAAGACTGATTGACGTCAAATCCTCGTCCGCGCCCAGTATCTTGCAAACCTTCACTGATACAATGGATCCTCCGGCGGGATCTATTGACTTTCCCTGCGGATGTCTCTTATCTTTCTAAGCGACCATGTGATATTCCGTAAGTAACTAAAAAGCAGCATTCAATTTCACTTCTACGGAGCTCTATCAGCATCCTCACGGGATATTTTACGTTTTGTACCTTCTTGGTTTTCTAAATTTAAGTAGCATTTACTTATACTACTACTTCCGAATGAAGCATCAAAGATAACGTACGGTTATCTTGCAGGAGATCAATTCCGGCTACCCAAATCTACTGAGATATCTCTTGACATATGTCATGATTTTTCACCCTCTCGGGAGATTTCCCCACAATTGACCCTTGAGACCTTCTAGAAGAAGTATAGGTCGTTTCGAGTTTATTGTATTGTATCTCTGATAACAGTAAGAATTGAAATATCCGATGTCGGAGTTTTTGTCCTGAACACATTTGTATACAATCGTTCCGCCGGCGCTAAACCTCAGATACGTAAAATAAAAATCCTTATAAAACAATCATCGCCAAATCGTCCTTGCTGACTTTCGGCTATAATACGTTAGCTGCCCATCATGTTGTGACAGCGCTTTCGTCGTCGATATAAGGTTCCAGTTTTTTCTTAGTTTTTGTCTCTTCCGTCTGTATCTTTCGTTTATGGAAATGCTTCTTGCCTTTTGCCCGTTCTATCGCCCACAGAGTCTTGTTCGTGTGGATTATAACTCTTTGCTGCGAAGCTAGAGAATTTGTAGCTATGAAATCTCTGGGGAATACCGGTGATAGAACGCGCTTATGCTAATAGCTGTCAGGCTCCTTGTGGAAGTAGAATGATATATTCGCTGGCGTAGACGGAAATATTTAGATAAATTATGGATCTAACTCGTGCCAAACCTGGAGTTTTCTTTTAGTCCTCGGTTTTCGACTGAATTATATAGTAATCGCGGCGAGACGCAGTAAACTGTTCAGCTTATCGATCGGCGGAGGCTACTTTGCACAATAAATCATTTATATAACCAGGGCGAACATCTATCGCCTCGACGAACCCGTAAATGACTACTTTCTGTTCTGTACGCCCCATCCTTGGGTTTAGGTGTGAATATAGCTTAGGGCCATATTCTTTTACAATGCTACGTATGGTATCTCGGAGCCGTCGGTATTGAGCAATTTGTATGTTAGAGGGTTCCCTGTCCTCGCACTTGTGGGAAATGTATAAATGTTGACTGTAAGGTGGTCGGCACGGTCTGCTTCTATACGAACGTCGGAGCGTTCGCTAGCCCTTGAAACAAAGTATACCTCCAACTTGTCGACACCTGAAATATTCTTGCCTTATATGGTCGCTACCGCCTGAGCTCCTAACTCTTATAACGGAGAGTATCGGGCCTCTTTTCATAACCCGTATTAATTTACGAGCTATGCGTGCTATGCGGAAGGAACCTTTTAGATGCTTAAATCATGCTATGATAGGGCTTTCGATTGTCGAGGAGTGCATAGAGGTGAAGTACGTTTGTATGTGGTCTTCCTGAAGCAAGTAATTACGCAGGGTCGATAGTGAGAAGGCTTATATCCAACAAGCAGTTTTTCTCTTCCTCCAAGCCATTATCTCCTAGTCGCAACAGCTTCTGGGTATCTGACAAATATCCTCGTTGGTGGAATTTGTAGCTTTTCTAGCTCTATGGGGAAAGTAGACCATGGTGAATTTCTTATCCCACGTTCCTAGTTCAATATTTGCGTCAGCTAAAGATATCGACGGTGTACTTTTTGTTCCTAGTCATTGGGGAGTTTTATAACGTGCGGAACTTCTCATCAGTTCACTTATCTGTGAAAAGGCTGTGATGCAATGATAGGACGCAGTATACGTAGTCGTGGTTGTGACGCATTGTATGGATGCAGATACCGTCGGTGGATCATTAAATATATCATTTCGATGAGCGTGCTTTTGCCCATGGAGCTTCTTCGGTATTGTCTTCATGAAATACGTAATATGACGCGTTACTTGAGTTGTCGACGCTGGTTTATATCGTCTTCTAGGTCGAGATACAGACTCGAGACATTCCTGTGGAAATTGCGGTGGTTGAATGCTATACAGCGGTCGAGGAGCGTAACTAGCTAGGTGATAGAGGCATGAAGACCAATAGGAGTATGTTTTCAGCGGTGAAGTTTATTGTCACGTGTGCTTTGTCCCGTAGGATTCAAGTATATATTTTCAGTATCTAGCGTTGGCCTTGTCACTACACTGTAGCGTGTTGTCGACAGCATAGTGGTTGTCCGTTCATCTTTATATCACGGTGTTCGATCACCTTCTTTTACTACGAAGTCTTAGGCTCACCTTTTTTCCCTCCCCTTTTCTAAGTATCCATCGTTTTTTTTTTTTTTTTTTTTTTTGGCTCTTTGATCTCTCCGTTCTACAATGTGGTGTATCGATGCTTATCGAGTCATCGAAACCGGTGGAAATAGGAAATGTCGAAGACGTACTTATGTATCGACACTCGAGCAAGTGTAATACCAATTGACAGCACGAATATCCTTCCAGATTTGTATATCTCGCAGTGCTGTTCGATGAACTGAATAGTGATGGTTCCGTTATGGGGCGGCGTATAACCCCTCTAGTATTTGTCTGTCATTGTGTCCAGTGTTTGATGCTCGATAGCATCATAGCGGAGCTGCGGCGCCTGCGCGTGGTGAATCTTAGATGTAATCATCTTGTAGATATTTGAAAGCTTAGACTGGTTTTTTGCACGACTTCTAGTAAGATATTGTATGGTCTCGACGCACGTCTTTGTCTAGTAGCCTTTTATTATGTACCTTCGCGTGTGGTTCCATAGATTTGGCTGATATGCGCTTTCCGTGCTACAGCTTTTACAAATTTCAACAGAATTATTTCTTCGATGGTATTCGGTCCTGCTGTATGTTAAGGTTGTTGACTTGGGATTTACACGCAAATTATGTACTAGGCGTTCATGACGCGACGGATATTTTTGGCGCTTGTGTATGTTTGCTGGCTCTGGGCATGGAAGTACCCATGGTCAACGACATACCAAGAGAGTGTTTTACATTGAATAGAAAGTGCTGTTGATTACTTGAAATCTCGCGGAGGTTGTAGCGCGAAGTTACCTCGCATGCCGATGGCTTGACCGAATCAGAATTATTAATATGGCTCAGGATCACGGACCTGTGCTTTTTACACCTTCTGCGATTCGATAATCCTGTAGTGGTTGCTACGTATGTTGACTTTAGAAAGGGCTTTATTTCTCGTTGAAAAAAATATTAAGCTAGTTATCCTTGGAGCGAAGACTTGTTTTAGATAACTGTGAAGGGATTGGCCTCAGTCTTTTCGAATATAGAAATGAAAGAATACGCTCGATACCTGAAATGATACCGATCATCATTCGAAATGGATTTACGACGCCGGTATTGTGGATTCTACTCTATGTAATTCATCCGGATTCTACTCCTTAGGAACAGATGGTGTATTCTTGTGGGCACACGTATCCATTATAAGTGTTCTCCATTGTAGTAACATAACGGTGGGGGATATTTTGGTACTAAGCATAGATATGTATACTTGAATTTACGATTAGGCTTAATAACGAGCTTATAGATCGTCGCTCTTCAGCTTCACTTAGTCTACTACGATTTTGAATGATAATATCATGAAATTCTCCCGGCATCGTTTATTTTCTGATGTACAATGGTAGCAGAATAATGGAGTGTTCTTACTGGTTTCAAGCCTATAATCCTAACGTGAAGAGGAGTATCATTATGAAATGACGGGAGCAGCTACTAGTGGCGTTTCGAATATCAACAGCTAGTCTATAAATATTCTAACGAGCGGTTTCTCATTTACGTGTGGCTTGGGATTTCAAGGGTATATGATCTGATCGGATTTCGTCCCCGGAGTTTTGCTAAAGAAGAGCTATCATATGTATATCGTCCAAAGAACTACGTCGGCACCGGGTTGATTTTATTGTTGTTACTGAGGTACCAAAGGGCAAGACGGTTGGAGACAATTTTAGCACGGCGAGCTTAGGACCTTGATGATATTCTTCGCGTTATTCCGCCTTTTCTCTTTGATTCTACTTATTAAACGATCGTGCTTGTGAATATGAGCCCCTGTCTTGTGATATACTGCTGCGAGTTTGAAAACCGAGAGCACCTTAGTTTGACCTCACATTGAAAAATCCCAGCCAGTAATATCGTGAAATATCATCATTTCCCGTAGTGTAAAGCTGAACACTACTAGTAGTCGAATATTTATGACAATCGCTCTCGACTTTTTTGAAATAGATGAAGGTTGGGGATTGCAATTTCAAACCTTATAATGAGGTTCCGCGCCCTTGAATTACTATTCACGAATGATAACATCTTTAGTGATTAATACAAAAGGATATCACCTACAGACAAACCCTCTCGTGAATAGTGGAACCTTTTCTAAAAAAAAAAAAAAAAAAAAAAAATTGGTGTAAAATACTGAGTATCACAAGTTCCAATCAGTAGGTGTACTAATCTATCAGGTCTTCTTTCATGGACCCTAGAGCGTTCCTGTAGAAGTTGCGTTGGCCTAATGCTATAATACGATGGTGTGTGGAATAGCACCATAATTACTTATGTAAGTAATAATTTAGTATGTTCTCCGAAGCCCCTGCATCTGTACATCTTATAGACTTTGCCCATGTGGCAGCTACGGACTGTGCCTTATTTGCTTTTTACCATCATAGCCAATGACCGAACTCACGGAGGTTTGTTAGCATATCACGAAAGCGCGTCAATTAGTAGCCTTTCGCGGAAATCCGGGAAATGTCTATCACGGTGGGCCGCAATTCTCCGTGAGTCGGGTATAAAAGTGAATTATTATCACTCTTGAATGAACTCGTTGGTCTAACATTGCTCTTTCTTCGCACTTGGTAGTCATAATGATCTTTCACTTCAGCATGCGATCGTCTCCTACTCTGACGCAGGATGCAGGACTGTATATTATGTTCATAATCCCTTGAATATTTTTTGCAGATTCCGCGCAATAACGTATGTTCTGCAAGGAGTTTTCTGTTAAATGTCTTCTCTGCCCTCTAGCGTCCTCTTATATTCACGTTTCGAGGGTGTATACTTATAGGAGCAACGGCTTGGATTGGTGGCACATAAAATACGAAGACGGGCGTCTTTGTGACCGTATCGTATAAGGCAATTGAGCTCCAGAAGTGTCTTTAATCGTTTATAGCGTATCTGCCATTGTTCAGCAGTTACTTCTTGAGAGATTTGTATACTGTATATGCTTTGAGTAGAATCCTAAACTATCTCGGACAAGTTGTTTTTACTGTTAAAAGAGGTAGCTGAGTACGATTTTGATGGAAGACATCTTTGCTTGATCATGGGCATTATGCACTCGTGAAGAGAAGAACAATCGTGCCATCAACGTTCTGTGGGATATACTGCCACTCCATTGATGGATCGGTAGGATTACAGTCGGAAACACGGCGATTTAGAATGCTATCCTCCGCGATCTGTGATTGATCAAACAACGTTCATAAATCTTGAGGTACGTTAAGTTACGAATCTATTGCTTCGATTAGACAGACGAACCGCGATGCCCTTTGTTTGAGGATTTTTTCTTTTTTCGATGTACTTGTTAAGTTACTAATCGCACTTTACGTATACTTTTATCGTAGTCATATCGATGGATTGTACCGAAGGATGTGATCTACGAGAGGATATGAAGCCACGCGCTATCTGTACGGCTTTTTTTTGATTTCTAGTAGACGGCAATTAATAACTTTTAGCTTCTACGTTTATACCATGTCCGCTGTAATCGGTAAAAATCACGTCTTTTCCTCTTACGCTCGTTCACTTCCTAATAATATTCTGTATGTCGAAATCCTAAGATAATTTTACGGCTTTATCTCATTCTTGCAATTGATGCCATTCACCGAAACTTGAGCTCATATTTCTTGGCTTTTCACGGCCATGTAATTGCGTCTATACTAGAAAAACTAGAGTACTGTCCTATGAAAAGCCGCCTCAGTGTCTAGGTGGTATTCGGTCTCGTAGCCGGGATTTTTTTTTCTCTCTAGGCCGAATGTGCTATCAGTCTTGCATGGTTCTCTGAATGACGCCATAGCTAAGGTTAGATATCCCCCGCGGCCGAAACGTGTTAACGCTTCGAAATAGATCACTTGAAAAATAGCCTTCTGTTCTTGATGAGATTTAATTCTAAGTAGTAATAGCTATGGTAGGTAATGGCCACCTACCCGACGAGACGAGCTCGTCCTTTTCTACGCTACAGAGATTTATGACTGCCTTCTAGGCCCATTCCCCATTATCTTCGCGGCATCAAAGTAGCGAGAGAAGGCCACGAGGGTAGGATCCAGAGAAATTATTAGATGTTTGTCTATACTTTTTCTTTAAATATCTCGCGAGCGCTATTGCTTGATTTCACGTTTGGTTTCATATACTTTCCAGCCATCTTATGTAGCGTCATCAATACCTGGGTATCTTATTTAACGTGTCCAAGGATTGTATTTAGGATTTGCCTCGGGCTGTCTTAGAACGTTATATACCGTTGTCGATAATGTATGCAGAGTGCTGGAAAACTAGATATATGCATAGAAGAATATTTACCTGATATCCTTTGACTACATGGCAATGGAAATTTATGCTTTTTGGATCAAACCAAAGCACCCTAGATTTCAATCGTGGGGGAAGAACCAGCGATGAAAGAGCTTCGAGTTTGTCACTTATAATTTAGCTCGAGTGATATTTTAAGCCAATAAAACTATCCATCCGCTCGTGGCCTTCTCGAAAGTTGTTGTATCGAAGGTGTTGATTTGCGAAGATCTATGGATCTTCACCGTGGCTTCTAATTAGATATCTCGGTCCTTTCCTTTCTAGTTAATAAAGGATGGATGTTTGTAAACTCGTTGATCTGGGGGGCTTTGATTAGTAGTAATAATCAATATTGATTTGTAGAATGTAGATGGAAAGGTGCATGATGGAAAGTTTTAGTTGGTACTAGTGTTGGTTGTTTGTGCGACTGGATTTCTTCGATTTCTGTCCCGCGGGCTAAAATATATATATATATATATATACTGGGATATATATATGTATATTTGAAACTTCCCTCTTCCGTAACGTTCCACTAAAATATTACGATCACCGAATAACTTCAACTTCATCCGCTATCGACATCAATTATAAGCAGATCGCAGAATAACACTGCTGCTTAGAACCTTTGAATTAAACCGGATCCGTGGAAATTATTTGAAAATGGTTGGGTTCTTCAAAGATTGTACTTCTTTAATCCGTGATGATCCGAACCGCTAACGTACTGGACCGGATCGCACAGGAACATCCCGCTTTCACGATCGGAGCGCTGGTAATGTCCCCCCTTCGAACGCTCACTCCCCCTCCTATCCAGCTAACACCATCAATTCCCACAGTGCGCCTTTGGTGGAACAATGGGCTTTGTTCGCGCCGGCTCTAGTACGTCTCCCTCCGGCCTACACTATAAACCCCCACCACACCCACTAACAATCACACAAAGTCCCCTCCCTCGTCGCGGCGTAGGTGTCGGTTCCCTATACCTCTACTCAGGCTACCTCATGCGCAACGGCCGCAACTACGGCATCGAAACCGCCCTAGCCGCCAGTGGCATCCTCGCTGCCTCAAACATCCCCCGCGCGATAAAGACGCAGAAACCTCTGCCGACGGGGTTGAGCGTTATAGCGTTGGTTGGGTTGGCGTATTATATTAAGAAGTACGTTTTGGTTGTTTTGCGAGGGAAGAAACAGAAAATATAAGAGCGAGAGTGTGTGAGAGAGAGGCTGATGATTTTTTGTTGTTTTTTGACAGATGGAAGGAGTTTAATTAAGTAGTATTTTTGCGCCGGAGGTCGACGGATGAGATATAGGGGATAGTGACTGATTAGGATTGATATGGTTGGGAAATATCCTTTTTTGACTATAGAGCGTATTTTATTTCTTAATTATCAACAATATATAAATCATCTCTGCTCAATTGACTTTTTCAAAACCAAGCATCTTGGATTCTTGGAATGCTACTCGGTTAAGGTGAAATTGCCTTGTCCGCCGGAGGAGCTCTACAGCATTCCTTACCGGGATATTATTATACAAAGAAAAGAATATATTTACTATTCCTCCTCCAGGATATCGACATCATCTCCACCATCTCCTTTACTCTCCTTCGTGCTCCTCTCCTGCTTCCTATACAGCGCCGCAAGGTCCTCATTCGTACTCGCCTCCTCAATACTCTTATCCTCCCTCTTCCTCAAAAACCTAGGAAACCTCAAGCTCAAACCCTTCCCCTCACTAACCAACCCTATCGCAGCCGTATAATTCGGGACTAACCGTAATATCCGCAAACACAATCTCCCAAACCTCCAGCGGTCGAACACACGCTCGCCGCATATCCGCTGGAACCTCATAGTAGCCTTTCGGTTCGCGAGGTATTATCGCCGTCTTCGGAGTAGAACGCTTTCATTTCTTTGTAAAATGCGTCGGTGAAGCCGGACATGCATTTGCATACTGCTTCTAGGGAACCCGTTTCCGGGTTACGGACGGCGAGAGGATGGTGACCACCACGCTGCTTTCCGGCCCATGCCGTGCCAGCCTGCGATTGGTATGACGTCTAGCGTATCCGTTGACAAATCGTAGTCCTTTTTCACTTTCAGCCATGATTCGAGACGCTTGTCGGGTTCGTATGTTGCTAAAAGCGCCTTCCGGCGAGCGCCCTTTTTCTTCTCCCTTTGTTTTGTCGGCGCTTTTACAGTTTCGTCTTCGCCTTTGCCGTTGTCGTTATTAGACACTGGAACTTCGTTGTCCAACAGCTTGACCATGATCCCCTCGCACTTCTGTTCCAAACTGCCCTTAAAGAACTCCAGCAGTACGTCCTGATCTTCACCCGTCGCATCAATGCTCTTAACAAACCCAAACTTCTTATCCACCAACGTGAAATTATCCGCATAAGCTGCCTCCGCTCTCTCAGCGGTTTTCCGAGCAGCTCTTCACCGTTCAAATACATAAGATCAAACGCATATAGGAAACGTCAACAGAAACGCTCCTGATGGCAACATCCTTCCTCGCCGCGAACTCAGCGTCTGGAACGTCTTAATTCCCCAGTCTCGGAATCAATAGCTACAACTTCCCCTTCCATTATAAACTCGACACGTTTTCTCCTCTAATTGAAGGGATGAGAGCGACTAAATCGGGATATTTTCCGTCATAAGCTCCAAACGGCGACTGAATATCGTCAATTTTCCGTTGTTATCGCAGTGGATTTGAGCCCTCTGACCGTCGTATTTGTATTCCGCTGTGAACTCCCTCCCGCTGCCGGCCTTCGAGAGCATCTCTCCGAGGTCCGCGTTATGCTGCCCAACATCGGCTTGAGCGGGACGTGCAGTGTCAATCCGCAGTGCTCCTGTACGCCTTCCAGACCGTGCTCGAGTAACGCAGAACTAAATCGGAGTAATTCGGCCGCCGCGCGAAGCACTGCTTTACTATTTCTTCGGCGCTGGCGTATATTTTCCATTTCTTCTCCTTCGGTAAGAGTTTTAGAGAAGACGGCGGGTGCGGTGCTGTGAACTTGCGTCTGGAGGGTTCGTCATTAGGAATGCGCGGGACAGTGCTATGAGCATAGTAGTCTTTACCGCGCGATGCGTAACTATCCCAAGTTATCTACTTTAGTAACCCATTATCATATTCATAAACAGTAAGGGAGTAATAACATACATGTGCACCAACGTCCTCGTAAGGTACCGAACTTCCTCACCCCTGGAATCCAACAGTAACCTCTCCACTATATTCTGCTTCGTCTGCTGCGAACCCTGCCCCTTCGCGTTCGATATCCGCTGTAAGGAAGCGTACACTTTTAATACTTAAGGGTGTGTACTTCTTCATCTGTAATGTCCTCTGCTTGATTTTGCTTCGAATGCGACGTCGCCGGCGTCGCCGTACTTGTTGTGTAAAGTGCGCAGGACTTGTGAGGATACGCCGCAGACGCGCAGGAGCGCCTTTGATATTATGACCCACCGAGGCCGAGTTCTGTTTCTTCGTAAGGGGGGCCGATGTCGTTTGTTGTTAGCCAGACCTAATTGAGCTTGAGATCATTAGCTATAAATACAATTCATAAAATATGATGACATCTGGTATTAAAGGGTGGATTTTGCTCACAGCTGGAAGTAAAGACTCCGGATCCAGCAGTACGAGCGTCCTCAAAAAGTTTACCAGCGTATCTACGATCTTTATACGTGACCTCGTAGAATTAACTAGCACGAAGCACCGCGTGAGTAAACCGTACGTAGCTTTCCATCCGGGAAGCTCTCTATGACCCGCGGAGGATTCGGGATCGAACGTCAGCGGATCTCGTCGAATTGTATCTCGTTTATTTCGGCTTCCCATTCATTCTTCTCTTGTAAAGATACGGATGCCTTTTCGGTTGTTTTTAGCTCCGAAGAATGATACAGGTGTCTGAGCGGATTTCGACGGTGACGTTGTTCCAGCTGTGGTAGTTTTGTGTCTGTATACATTACGTCACCCTCTTCATCCGCGGATTGTAACTTCCTAGCGAACTCGCGGTCGAGAGCTCCTGATCTTTCTCCTTTTCTTCAACCATTTTTGTCAATGGCAGTTGGTCTTCCTTTGCCCATTCTTGCTTAATTTTCGAGCTAGCTGCTCGTCTGACAGCTGCTGCTCATCACCATCTACGGCGAAATTCGGAGCTGCGAGGGCGTCTTCTCGCCGTTGACAGGCTTTGGGGCGTAGCCGCGCCCTTCTTGCCGAAGAAGTAATCCAGCGTCGTCTTTACGTGGTGACGCCGTCGAATCGTTTTTCTTGCGCCGTGGCGGACTGCGGAATGTCGACATATCGATTGTAGTTTCTCGTGGAACGTAAATTAAGTACGAATAGGTCGGATGGTATACTAGAAGAGAAAAGGAAGCTTCCTTACTTCACGCGATGAATCGTCATGTTGTAATTATTTCTATCAACTCCAAAATTGTTTAGGGTAAAATGTATGTCGCCATAGCTGGTGCGGGTGGGTAAAGAAAGTTATGTGGTCGATCATAACACGCGTTCTATCGTGATCCCCAAAGCAAAGTGTGTGATAAGGGAATTAAGCGAGATCTCTAAAACAGTGGATATCGACGTCATAGATCTAGCAAGATTTACAAGACTACAAACTTGCTACATCGATATCTAAAAATCAAATTACACTCGTGAACATTCAGGTCAACAAAGCACATTAAGGTACATCCTGTGCATACTAAGTGTTTATATAAGCCCGTTTAAACCATAGGGGTACAAGAATCTCTCATTTTCAGTGCGAATTCGATCATCGTAGTTTCGGGGATAAACCATCTCAGGTTATCAAGGGCGCAGACCATGGATCATTGGCGCATTGTCGCCAGATCCGTCACGCGTAAACGAACAATCTTTTTCAACAAAGGTCACTAAAATGCGCAGTTTATTAATATCTTATATCGCCGC
>AZLU01000323.1:0-35245 GCA_002224055.1 Pezizomycotina sp. ARF18 | reverse complement strand
ACGCGTTTAAAACTAGCCTTCGCTTAGTTAGAATAGCTACCTTTACTATCTCCTAGGGATATAATATATCGCATATGCGGTTTACTACGCTATCTATAGGAAACGCGTAAGTATGGCCTACGCTTTAGCCGACAGTAGTACCGATAAAGAGATATAGCCTTAGGATAATATAGATAGCGACTTTACTTAAGCCGAAGAATTACTACTTAGTTAGTAGCTACGCCTTTATAATATATAAAGGAGTAGTATTATTCGTATCTTATAAATAAACTACCGTCGCTATTTAATTAATAAAAAATAAAATATATAGTACTTAGCGCCGCGACTCGAGGTAGTATAGCTTAGAAGGATACTCCGGTCGAGTCTACTTATAACTAATAGACCGGGCTACTGGTAATAAGAAATAATTTCCGTTAAATTAAAAATTAATAATACGAGCGCCTACTACCTAGCTATAAACGCGGCTTATAACTTTAATAACAATAAACGAACTAAGTATATCGATATAATATTATTATTAGGGAGAAAATAAAGATTAAGATCGCGCTAGCGCGTATTATATCGGCCGATAACGTCGCCGATATATTTACTAAACGCTAGCTCTGCGTATCGTTAAACTAAGGTAGGCCTAGGAGTGCGCCCTGTCCTAGATATAAAGAATAGGGAGGCTCGGCCCGTAGCGGGCAAGGGAGGCATTAGATATAAGTAGTAAAGGAACATTAAACGATACGAATATATGAGAATTGCCCGTAGCGCTATGTATCGACCGATCTTGCCGAGCTCTGTACAAACGGTATATATCGATGCGAGGATATTAATATCGTGAAGATTCGTTTTATATGGAATTCCTTTTGTATATAAATGGTAGGATACTGCCCTCTAGATAGTTTTATTCTTTATACAATTGACAATTTTGATCTTTATCCTACAAATTTAACGACTTAGAGTATTTCTATTATATATTTAACTTTAATATATATAAATCTACTTTTAAAAACTTTAAAGGCTTAAAAATTTTAAAATCTCTAAAACCTTTTTAATTAGATCGACGAGATCGCTTAACTTCTTAATAATTATACTATAATAAACTATATCTTAGTAAATAACTTAGTACTTAAAGGCTAAATAGCCGATCTTATAGCTTTTACCGCGAGTTTAATAAATAGTAATTTCTAGATTTTATAAAGATTATGTATTATTTTAAATAATAATAGAATTTTTAAATAGGATATATCTAGGTTTAATTAATTTTATTATATTTAAAGTTTAGTAGCTCTTAACGCGCGGTTTAGAAGTATTATTAAGATAGCGCTTTTACCGTAGCTAAAACCGTCTAAATTAAAGAATTTCTTTAAGTTTATTTAAGATAAGAAGGTACCTATAGATCTTATAAATAGTAATTTTCTATAGATAATTTAAGATATTAGCTAAAAAGTAACTCGCGGTTAAATATCTATATAATTAAACTTTAGCGGCGGTAGATTAACGGAACTAGCTTATTTTAGAGAATAGAAAATATTTTTACGGTATAGAGCATAGAATACTCTAATTATATTTATAATTAGGATTAGAAATAAGAGACTTTTATTTAAGACTAGAATATTAAAGTATTAACTTTAAAGAATCTTTAGTAGATATTATAAGAGAAAGGATATAGTTAACTTTTAAAGAGGAGGAAATATTAATTTTAATTAATCTTTACTTAGGTAAATTTTATAATAAAGAAAGAGAAGGAAATTAAATAGTTAATAAGGGTAGACGGATATTTTTAAGAAAAGTAAGATTAGATTATTAAATATATTATACGTAAGTTTTATTTTTAATAACGCATATATCTATCTTTAAGCTAAATTCGTTTAGTTTAGAGATTAGTATACAATTAGATAAATATAGCGTACTTTATATATATAAGTAGGTTTTTAAGAAAACTAGCGGTTAAGAGTAGTATAATAGTAAGTATTATTAAAGGCTACCGCGAAGGAGATTAAGAGCTAAGGTATAAAATTATTAAAAAGAATATAAGCCTAATAGCTTAAAGACCTCTAAAAGCGTATCTTAAGGTTAAGTATGTAAAAAGAAAGTATATTATATTTTTTATATATAGAGTTTCTTTCTTTTATATTTAAAAAATAAATAGTAATTTTTATCTTATTTATTTTTATTTTTAAGGTAAAGCGATGAAAGATTAAAAAGTTATAGAAGATTATAAATCTTTAATCCCTAAAGGGCTAATATAAAGGCTAATTCGTAAAATAGTTAGAGAAGTATAAGATTTATAAAAATATATATTAGAACGCGGATTTATAAGAACCCTCGTTAACGAAGGCTACTTTAGTATAGTTTAGAAAGTTATTAAGGTATTTATTATATAATATTTTAAAAGTATTAATAATAGTTTACGCGTGCGTAGATATATATATTATTAGATTATAGAATATTTAGACTATTAAGCTCTATAATCTAGACTTTTTTAGAAGCTTAACGATATAAAAAATAGATTATAGGAGGATTAGGCGCTAATAAAGTAATACTTTATTTCTAGAGTTTTATAACTTTTAAGTATATAGTTTAAAATTTAAATTTATATATATATAATTATATTATTAAATAAGATTAGTAAAGTACTAGTATAAAAAGTAAAGTAGCTTAGTAGTATATCTAATAAATATTTATATAAAGAAGCGGTATAAAAAGCTCTTTATATATCTAAAAATTATCTAAAAATATAAGATTTTTAAAATATATTATAAAAAAGTTAAAATACTCGATATATTTATTTATTTTATATATAAAAGGTCTTAGCGGGAATTCGCGTCGCGCTCTAGAATAGGCTAGTCGGCGCGGCGGGCTAATAAAAGTGGCACCGGAACCCGGCGGGCAATAAGAGGGTCCCCAAATCCGTCCCGTCTGCGCGAGATCGACACTAATATATCACGTAACAATAAAGTTTATTTTCCTACATCAAAAATCTACCGATAGAAAGCTACTCTATACTTTAAATTAATATATCTCTACTATTACTTAACGAAATACCGGGCCCTTAAGTATAGGACTATAACCGAGTTTAAATCGCTACTTTATACGATTTTAAGTACCTATAAGATATTATAGCGTATATCGATTATCTATAATATCTATTAATAATCGCTTAACATTATAAATAATCGGTAAAATCTTTATTAATAAGTTTTAAATAAGCGTTTAAGCTTATTAACCGCGATTTCTACGCGATTCTAAGAATTATTAGAAATAATTTATTTATATTAGTTAACAATATAAGGTACGAAGTTACTATAAAGCCTAGTACCGTATAGTTTAACAAGTATTATTAAAAAATAATATTTAATTCTATATTATAGCTTAAAAGCTCTATTTAACTGACGATAAAATACGCTAGAAATATTTATAGCTATCGTTTAAAGCTCTTAAAATATCTATTATAATATAGAGTTATATATTTAAGGGTTAAAAACCTTTTATTATTAATATTATAAGCGAACGTCCGCCTAAGCATATAACCCTAAGAATGACTAGGATAGAATATCGATTAATATATAAAGGAATATTTAATATTTATGCTTTTACTATAGTATCATAAGATCTGTAGATTTAACGTAAAGGTATTATTTATAAAGATAGTACCAGTATTTATTAGGCAAAGAGGGTTATATATAGTTAATAAGAATAATATTATATAGTTTAAATAGGTCATATATTTATTAGATTAAATTCATTAAAAATCTTTTAGTCGCTTACTTCTACTAAATAGCCACGTAATAAGAATAAGCTCTAGCGTTATTAAAGCTAAGTAGGACGTATTGATAATTGATAAGATTAATATCTTTATTAATAGCTAGTTAGATTATATTAAGGAGTGCTTAGTACGTCGCGGGCGTTATATATACTATTAAACCTTAACTTTTATAATTTATATATAGTCGATCTTATTTTATAATATTGGTTAGTTATTAGTATTATGTAGAGATATAGCTTATATAATTCTTGTAGTGATTTCTTGAAAAATTTGATTTGGTTTGGTGTGGGTAAAACGAACTTTATGTCACGTGATTGTATTGTTCCAATCTCGTAACTGTTTCTTAAAATTACATAGTAGTAAATTCCCGATCTCACTATTTACTGTAGCAATCCTTCTTTTATGAGAGAGCCGCCGGCATGCATACTTGCTTAGAACGCGTCCAACCCCGTTGTAATAGAGTACCACGAATGTTCAAGGGCAGGCAGCGAAGAAAGGAGCAAAACTGATCATGAAAGGTACATGCGAGCAATGAACAGGGCCTCTCCCTACAAGCACCTCCCATGTTTTACGCCAAGGGATGTGGATGTTGAGGCCCTATCCTGACCTCTCGAGATCGTTGTTCAGGCAGCTTTCGCTTTCGAATTAGTTGGCGTAAAGGATTAATTCTGCCTCCTAGGAGTCTCCAATTTGAAACCAAACTTTTATTATGGTTTTCTAGTTATTTTTTTCTATACCGGTTTCTACCCCTTCTCAATCCGCGGAAGGTATTTATATAAATTTACCAATCAGTATTCCGTCATATTCGATTCCGTCATAATTCGCTGGCGTCAAAACTTTTGCTGGCGTCAAATTTCAAACATTCAAGACTCTGTTTCGCGAAAGCTTCATTTTAACATTTCAAATTTTCAGCTTTGGAAAATCCAAATTGTCAGTTTTCAATTTCCAGATACTGGGGTTCCTTGCCGTCATTTCAGTCTTGAAACACGCCATCGACAGAATCTAGATTACCTTCCCTATATTATTTTCTGCAGCTCATGAAAATACTCGTCTTACCCTCCCCCACGCTATGAGTGAAACCTGACCATCTTTCGAGCGAAAGTCAGAATTTCAGTCAAACGAAAAAATTGCGGAGAATTGGCACTAACCTATTCACTTCACCCTCAGAGATGAATCTTTCCAGATGATGGTCTCCACGGAGGGATCCGAGTTGCGCATACCACCAACAAAGAGTCTCCTTCTCGCCGTGCGTTTTTGCCTAGGTACTGAGATCACCGTGCGCTTGATCGTCCGCTGGTCGCCTCGAACAGTCGCTTTGGAAAGGATTCCCCCGCATCAACAGCGTTCATTTTCCCGGAGCTGACTACTTACGGTGCAGAATTCCGGCGAGGAATATTCTGCCCCACAGGTTTTTATTTCTGTTCGTAAACATGAACGGGGCGGCGCTGCCAAGGGTAAATCTGTACCACGGTTATAAGGGGGATTGCATCCTCTGATTACTTTTCTTTTTGAAGATTTTTTTATTCTACCGTTGAGAATCTCACTCACGACATTTTCGCCATTTCTTTCCCCTTTCTCTCATCGTCATGAAATTCGACCGTCATCATGTTCTCTCGATAGTACAGGATGGTCGGCGGCTACAATGATCAAGGCGTTGGAATCAAAAACCCTCCTAGCCTGTCTTACTGCGATCGCCTTATACAATGCGGTGGAAATTATCTTTGTAATCCTCAGTGTTTTCAAGAAATACAAGGGCCTGTATTTCTGGAGCCTATTCCTGTCGGCCTTGCTCGGCGTTATCCTTATTCGCTAGGCTTCTTCCTCAAATTCTACAGGCTCGAAATATTTGGGCGGCCTTAGTATACTTACTTTCGGGTGGTATGTCATGGTTACAGGCCAAGCACTGGTTCTCTACTCGAGGTGAGTCTCCGATTCCTTTCACGTCGTGGTTCAAGAATTGAATCGGGGCCGCAAGATTACCTATCAATGGCTTGATAGGCCTGACCACTAATAATTTCAATAGGCTTCATCTAGTGCTCCATAGCGAACGCGCATTGCGGAACGTGTTGGTAATGATCATCGTCGATGCGGTCGCTCTTCATATCACAACAAGCTTTTTCACATTCGGCTCGAACGTTCGGGACGATCCCTTGTTTATTACTGGTTATGGCGTTATGGAAAGGGTACAGATGACCGGCTTCTGTATTCAAGAGCTGATTATTTCCGGCTTATACATATATTCCGTCATGAATATCTTATCATTATTTCCCGACACGAGCAAACGAAAATTGATGTACCAACTACTCGCTATCAACCTTTTTATTGTTCTTATGGATATTGCTCTCTTAGCTATAGAGTACGCGAACCTATATGCTATTCAAACGACTCTCAAAGGCGTTGTTTACAGCGTTAAGTTGAAACTGGAACTCGCAGTTTTGAGCAACCTTGTCGACTTGATCCAGCCGCGCCGGCATCAGTCCGATAACTCGGGAATGGTGGAATATATATAACATTATTTTATTTTATTTTATTTTTTTCTCTCACTAGAATGCTAGTAGTTCTCGTGGCGACCTAGCGAGCCGCCTATTCAAGCACTTTAATCGCATCACTCGAACATTTCTTCTTCTGAGCCACATGTCGCAGAAAGGCACAGCCGCTAGAACCTAGAGAACCACATTGCAAAGCTTTGAATACTGTATATTCATGGAGTTAATACTAGCCCA
Organism: Pezizomycotina sp. ARF18; assembly: GCA_002224055.1. Classification (NCBI taxonomy): domain Eukaryota; kingdom Fungi; phylum Ascomycota; species Pezizomycotina sp. ARF18. The sequence continues at coordinate 28,768 of AZLU01000323.1, read as the reverse complement.
GGCTGAAGCAAAATCATCCGTGCAAAAGCCATATGCTCAGGTTTTCAATCGATCGTTCGAAACGCCGTTAGTCACCGACTAACTTCTCCTCGTACTATCCCGGACTCGGATTAGGGGTTATGAACACCATTGGAGCCCAAAATCGGGAATCGTGTGTAGAACTTGTAGCCTTGCTGGGTAATGAGAGCTTATCTAGTATTAATCAAGAAATAAATCGATGCTATATGTTATTATTCAAGTAGTGAATCAATCCCCTGTGAATCCCCTGTGAATTTAATCCCCGTTTCCGTCGGTATCAGTCATGCGCCACTTTCATAGCAAGCACGTGGTCACTTTCCTTGTCGTTTGTTCATCACTGCCTCCACTTGCGCCCAAGTGGCGTCGCTTACTTTGTCGCATATGTTTACTTGCGTATCAAGCTGTCGCTTCTTGGCTTTTAATACCTTCATGCTCGCATTGAAGCCATCTATCTCTTTTTGGTCCTCTGGAGTGGCGCCAGGTTTGTGGATATAGCCGTCCGAGTCAAAAGCGTACCCGTCCTCAAGAAGTCCAGGCTTCGAGCCCTCGATACCCTGCAATCTCTTCTTGATGTCTGCGTTGAGTGTCATGAGAGCCTTCCTGCCCGTAGCTTGGTAGTCTGCAAGTTTCGGTTTGAATGAGTTGTTGTCGCTCCAGGAGCGGTAATACAGGGTGGTTGAGCGGCAAAGGGTGCTGAAATACTGGGCCGCAGCAAGGTTGGCGTAGTTGTCCGCATTGGCGACGGCGGCCTTGGGATTCTGAATCGCCATGTACTCACACGCGTAGGGTCGGTAGTAGCAGTCCACGATTGACTGAACATCAGCCACCTTGGGATCCATGAGGTGTGCGAGCTCGTGGACAATGGTCACAGCCCGAGGGTACCCAGTGCCTCCATCTGCTGCGGCTGCATCGCGACCTTTGTTTTGCGATCGAGGACGGAACCCTTTGCCTGACACTGCAGTTGGTTGAGACTCCATGCCTTCTTTTTGTCGTTGTATTCATTGAAGAATAATGGGCAAAGGTTAACCCGTCGGTCCTCATCAATAGCTTGAGCTACTATATTCCCGGGGCTTTTAAGACATGCTGGGCCGTTCGGGTCGCAGCTGAACGATAAAGGATCCGTTTTGTCTGTGAGTGCCGTTTTGATCTGACTGAAGACGTTATGGACGACGTCAAACATAGGTTTTCCGATGGTTTTACTTGCGGTATCGGTTGGATCAAAGAACGTCTTGTAAGCCAGAGAGTTTTTGTTTAAGGTACCAAGCACATTCTCTACAAGTGTGACCGCATCTACGAAGCCTTGTTGGACGATTGCCTTTTGTTGATCATTGCAGGTGCTTCCTTTGAAGCGAAGGTTCATGTTGGCGTCGATTTTGGACGGCCTAGATGTTGTTCCTCCTGGTAGAGCAAGGGCACCCGCTGCGAGAGCGAGGAGATAGAAATGGGTTTGATAAAGCATGTTGAAACAGAAAATGTGATTGAATGAAAACAATGAATGTGTGGAAGTTGGATTACGTCTAAGGAAGGCCCTCAAGCGAAAATGGGCTAAAGAGCGACTGAAATGAAATCGATGAGATAGAATGTCGAACTTGAGTGAATCAGAGAAAGGCACCATGTAAGCATTTTATATTCATTTCACTTTCAGGCAACAACACTCTTTATTGAAATCCAAGTGTCCTTGAGTTTTGAAATAAGATGATGTTGCTAGGGTTCGGGAAACTTCCGTGATGAAGCTGAGGGTAATTCTCAGGCCGTCAGCGATGTTGCGAGAGCTGGAAGGTTAACCCTGGAATATCATTATGCAAAGATAGATCTCATGAGACAATTTTGTATGCTAGAAGCGATGAGAGGTATTTGAATTTTATAAGATGGTCGATTGTTGTACAAGATATATCGACTTGAGGAAAAGGCAGCACGGTTCTAGACGGAAAACAACGTCCTCTGCATGGCGTTTCAAGATCCCACATTAGCTTAGATAAACGGAAAGGATACTCCACGGATGATATAGTAGATCCACGACTTCAGGCATGTCTTTAGGTCAACGAAAACCTATCCACACGGCATTCATATCCACACAGCATTAGCATCCTAAGAGTTTCAAGGCCTAGCAAGGTTAAATCAAGGCAGTCTGTTGAAGTAAATAGATTTCTCCGTTAAATTGATATGCATTAAGGTCATCATAATGGTAAGAGACTTTCTCCAAACTATCCTCCCTAGCAGTACCTTGCATTACTAATTAAATATTATCGCTCATTCTCATAAACTCCCCCCAGAAAACTCAACACTAATACAATCTTCGATCAATACCATATACCTCTAGCCTTCCTCAACGACTAATCTCAGCACCCGTGGAGCTTGCCGGTGGGTTCCATCGCTTCGCCGCGACGTCATGCAGAGCCGCTTGATGTCTTTGCTCAGCGTCAGCAGCCGAGATGTTCACGCTGTACGCCGCGTTTCCAGCGGTTCCCAGGCCAGGATCTCCCGAGGATCCAGGTCCGTAGACAGGGATTTTCCTGAGAACAGAGATGAGTTGGCGCTGGAACTTCTCCCTACGCTCGGCGTGGAGGGTCTGGTTAGCCCAGCTGCCCTTATATTTGACGTCAACCTGTAGTTCCAATTTATCGAGGCCGAAGCTGAAGATGCGCGCGTCGAGGCTGTCCATAAAGTACTCGCGCGAGTTTTCCTTGACGAACACCATCATTTGCTCCTTCAAGTACTCCACATCCTCAAACGAGGTTGAGAAACTGACGCTCAAGCGTATGGTCTCCTTGAGGTTGCCGGAGCGCGTGATGTTCTCAATAGCCTTGCCAGCCATGAAGGTGTTCCCGATGTGAACGAGCTTGTTGTTCCTCATGTTCAGGAAAACGGTGTAGAGGAGCGAAATGTCGTGGACGATGTACTCCTGCCCATCAAAGTCAATGCGATCTCCAACATCGTAAGGATGCTTGACGAAGACAAGGATGATGGAAGCCATAAGATCTTGGATGGTCCCCGAGAAGGCGAAGGCGGATCCGGCAAGGAGAGTACCAGCGAAGGCAAGGTGTTCTTGATCTGGTTGGTCAAGAAAGCGATGTAAACGAAGACCATGAGGATCAAGCAGGCGAAGAGGAGTAACCAGTCGAAAGCATCAACGGAACTCTTGATGTCGGTAGTGCCTCGGACCAAATCAGCGCGTTCCCGCTGGATTTCGAGTACGGCACCGACAGCTTCTTCTTCGCTGACATCACCGTTCTCATCCATATCAAGCACGGCAAAGAGCTGGTCGATCTCAGGATCGGGGCTGTTCTTCGGGTGGCCAGGTTTCAAGTGTCTGATGAGATCTTCTTTGTAAAGAGCGGTGCTTTCCGGGTCTCGTATAAGGGAAGACCAGATTCTCCTAGCAAGAGCTTCTGATGTGGGAACCTTCTCAAGCGCTTGGACGACGATGGGGTGGTTCGGGTCATGTTCCTTGTTCGTTAACACAAACCGAACGTCCGTAACCAGAGCTGAGATTTTCTCTTCCGCGGGTTGATGAGAAAGTCATCGTAGTCTTTCAGAGCAGCAAAGTCGGGAATGGCCTTTCGGGACGCACCCATGAGCCTGATAAGGCGGCGAATATTTGCCTAAAGAAGAGTAAAAAACGTCAGCATCTCCCAAACCAAATATATCGAAGCCTAGTGAGGACGTGTGGGTTACCTTGTTTCCTTAATCCTCGAAGCGAACTGGGTCTGGTGATACCGGACGCGACTATGGTGATCAAGACGCACTTTCCCAAGTACACCAGGGACGAGCAGAGGGTGGCGGCCAAGGCCTCTTGGACTACGGTCTCCCACGGTTGCTGGTCTTTCTGTTTGTATTCGTTTCGAGTCTTCTCCCGATGCATCATCGGATAGAAACTGATATACATGGCGAAGGTGCCTCCGACGAGGGCCAAGGGATCTCTAACTCCTGTAGCTGACGGCAGTACTTCCTGACACCGCTACTGACGAGGGGGCGGACCACGAACGGGAGTACTTTGGCGATGAGTTTAGATGTCCATAACGAGACCCAGGAGATTTCCACCTGCAAGGTTACAAGAGCGAAACCAGTTAGCAATCCAATTAAAGAAGATGACCACTCAACGCTTCAAGTTACTTACCCAGATAAAAAACTGTAACAATGGTACGCCGCCGATGCTCGAGTTCGTAGCTGGATCGTACACGGCAGCCAAAATTATAGGTATGGCGATGCATGCGCCAAGCGGCAACATGTAGAGGAAGACCATCTTGACGAGGTCTTTAAGGGTGATGGGATTCAGGCCATCCTCGTTGTCCTTTGAAAAGTCAATCTTCTTCGTTCGGATCGAGGAGGTGCTATCGCTTCTGAAGCGGCCTTTAAGGCGTCGTGCCGGCCCCGCTTTTTGAGAACCGCTTTCGTTGTCAACGGTTATCTCATCGGGGTTCGTACTCCCCTTCTCCACGTCGCGGTTACTATCCATGGTAGACTTTGATGGCTTGAGGTAGAAAGAGAAAAATTTCTCAGAGATATCTTATAACCTCTATTTTCCCACAGCGTCTGTGGTTTTTGCAACCTTGCGATGATTTCCTTCAAGCCAAGAGAGAAGGGAGGGGTGGGAAACAGGGCCAGTTTATATCCACCTTGACCGCCGGAACGGGTCTAACAGATAAGCAACTAGAACGCACAATTGATTTCTCACACTATTAGGCTCTTTATCTTGTTTTCTTGTCGGGGTATAATGATAGAGGGTAGGAAAAAAGGAACCAAAACAAGAGGCGACGATTACTATAGAGCCTCAGCTAGCCTCGTCTAGTTCTCTGCATGGTTCAGAATGAAATTGGAGGCTCAAGAACCCCACCCCAGCCTTTCTCTTCTGCGTTGTTTAGTCGCTTTTCCTGCCTGCATTCAGTGCATTGTATTGGACCCATTCGACGTTGAGGCTCCGGGTGGGGTTCCTAGAAGTTTGATACTATACCAGAACAAGAGTCAAAAGAGGGTGATCCTATACCGAAGAATACATTCATTGGTATCCCAACACGGTATAAGCTGATCTGCAAAGCCAACATGCGAGTGCAGGGGCTTCCTGGCAATCCTAGCCAGAGATGGACTCGGTTTTTCCACTCGGGAATAAGTCCTTCACACTGGCCCACTCGTTCTGTGCGGTGGGTGGGTGGAACAGGTATTACTCGAAGGAAGAGGAAAAGGTCTCACAGTCTCAGGCAAGTCAATAATTCCAGAACCGTGGCCAGGCTATCGTTCTCTCTAAAACAAACGGCAAAGGCCTTCCAGCCCGCATGCCGCATCAACGTTGCTAATAAAAAAGTATAGAGCAAAAAGTTTGTTCAGAAGGATAGCCCCGCTTTTGACCAACCAAAAATAACCATAACGCGGTTCAAGTTGGCAGCGATTCTGCAAACTGCTTATATCTGACGAAGCCTAAACCTTCCATTCTCAGCAGTACGTAAGTAACCCGCATAATTCTGAAGGTCATTTGATTATATCTATCCATCCGCAATCTTTGTTTCTTGTACAGAAATGAAGTGCTCTTTCTAACCCCTCTTTTGAACGCGCTTTTTATAGCAATTATTCGGAGTCTGTGCGAAGAATGAAGATTAGTTTCCACCACCGCTCGGATCTATCACAGATTGGTCGGAGTTCTGCACGGCTGAATTCCCGATGACCGAGAACCTAAAGTGCATATAGCACATGCGGTCTAACTGGATATTGGTCTAACGTTTCCTCGTTTTGAATTTGCGTGGGTCCAATATTGCGATGGAGACGTGTCAAGCACGATGCATAAATACTTGGAGCCTCATATTGCCAGCGAAAGAGGAAAAGGAATAAAAGGAGTGGATGGCTATTCTTGCCTTATGCTCAGTAATCAGGGCCCGAGGCTCTGCTCGAACGCGTTTTCATATGTTTACATATAATGTTCTAGTGGCAATAGGCCTCGACGGGATCGTTACACGATATCACTCTAGGGAATTTCAAATACGAACAGGTATAATTACCCAAGTACCAATTGCTTCAAAGAAGTATAGCATACAAGATACATATAGTATTTTCGATGTTAGATATGTTCTTTATCATATTAGCCCGATAGTTCCAAATCTAGTAAAATTCGGAAGGCGCGCGCGGGGGGAAGTCTATGTAAAATTTACCATCACTTAAGCTATAACTTTCTACACTACTATGCTGGCTGATGGTGGTTAAGATGTAAGAATTTAATCTGTTTAATTAATTGCGGATTCGTCATCAGTCGTCTCCATTCCTCGTCTAGTTCTTCTTCATTGTCCGATTCTTCAGACTGCTTATCTCTTAATGGAGCCCGTTTGCCTTGAAAATCCCTCCTCTCCACTCTTATAAGGCTCGCTTCAATAGTCAGTCTCAGCCTCGCGCCAGTGCTTCAAGCTTCCATCTTCCCCTGCGACCTGCCAGCACTCAGGTTTCTCCAAGAAATAGTTCAACCATTTCTGTTCAGGCAGACATTTCCCCTTCATCCACTGTGGAAAAGTCTCCCTTCTGCGTTTCATAATCTTGTCTCTGAGGTCTTCCAACGCTTCCAAGTCATACGCCGACGTGGTATGAATTGGAATTCCATACTTCCAACCAGGGATAGGTTCCAACGGACGGTTATCCTGTTCCAGCGGTGGATGTAGCTTAATCGATCAAAGAGAATATCGGTCAGCTCATGCTTTTTAGCACCAATTTTCAGGATGTTGCCCCAGTTCCGTCCTTAGGGATCTCGTATATCGGTATCAAGATACTCGTCCTCTTCTCATCGTCGGATGCCTTGGTCATAATGACGCACTCTCTCAAATGAAGCTCGCTTAGTTCTGTTAGTCTATCAACTAACTCGAAGAGGTTCTTACTAGGGCGTTCGACGAAGCGGCACAATCGCAGAGATCGGAGATCACTAAACTCATATGGTATTTGATACACAAATAATGAAATGTTGGTCTCCTTTGAACCCGGTAGGATCCTTCCTCCCAGGCTCAGCTCCAGGTTTCCGGAGAAGACTTCCAGAGCAGCAAGAAGTTCTGGCAAAAGTCACCAAATGGCTCAGGTTCCTCTTCGAAGCCTTCATGTAACGTATCCCATTCCCCGCCGTTGTCGGAGTCTCTTGAATAGAACTCAATTTTTATAGTATCGTTCCTGCTTGCCTCTTCTCACTTCGAGCGAGTCAGACATAGTTCACGCAAAAGCTGAGTAACATTTTCAATAAGAGTATTATCAGGTATGCTTTATTATTATGCAATATGCTTGAGGTTCTATGGAAATAAAAACTAGGAGTTAATAGATATAATAGGCAACAACTTCTTCCTCCAAGCCGTGAGGCCACTCCGTTTGCTCTCTAGCAAGGTAGTAAATTAAACATACAATACACCTTATGATACGCTTCATCTTCGTCAGGGTCCTTAGTCCCTGGCTTATAGCACGTCTGGCACGTGCTATGGATCTGCATATAGCTTCCGTCCGCTACTGGATCCCCGCACTCGGGAGTGAGGCTCTGAGTATCTTGAGTGGTCAACATGGCAGAATCGCGGGATGCCTTCAAGACCACCTTCTCTTTATACTTGAGGCAGATGGTAGCAAAGTTGCTGGAGCTTTCGTGAAACTTCGCTTCGGAGCAAACGTCGAATCTTTGTTGCCCGAGAGAAAACCTTTCTGTAATCTAACGTATACGGATCATTGGCAATATCTCGGACCGACGTCAAATAAGTAAATCGCATTTGACAAGGTGTATTATCGTGAATTTGCTGAAGTGCCTTCGTTGCCTCCTTTGCGAGGTTTTGTAGAGAGCTTGGTAGCAGGTGTGTGACTTTCGGTGGGTACTTGCAAAAAAATCTTGAGTCTTGAATTATTGCCGCCTCGGCGAGCTATCTGATTATCGGGGAGCCGGCATGGCGAAGGCTTGTAAATCGACTAGCTGAAGCAAAATCAGAACAAACTATACAGTGTTCATAGTCACAGTGGTATCTTGGGAGGATAACAACTTCAATAGTAGAAATCCGCCTTAGTGGAACGAGTGAAGTATGAGTTGTAAATTGTTTCTGGTAGTATTGAAGAGGGTTTGTCTGATGGTTTGGAACTGGGTAGAGCGATCAATCCGGGCGAAGCTTGTTTTATATATACAGGAACGTGTTCCCAAGTGCCGGCCGTCGCGCGAGAGCGTGATGAGTAGTACAAATTCCTGCGCGTTCCATTTTGAATAATAGTGTAGTGTAAGATGCGTGGCTCGCTTATCTGCAGTTGTTGAAAGTGCTAAATGAAATATGTACTCCATGGTTGCTTGCTTGACAGCTGACCGCAAATATTTAGGGGCGTTCATGCTTTACCTGATAATTTGCGAAATCCTACGATGACAAGCGCCACGAAGTCTTCTCATCATTCCCTATTAAGGTAATTGTCATCCAAGGTCGCCTACAGGCCGGTTATTCTCATGCCGGGTACCGCTACTCAGACAATACTAATATCTCAAACTTTTCACTATTATGCTGTTTCAAAGTCCTTCTAAGGGCTTTTACTAGCAAATTGACAAACGAATTGGACAAACTTTTGCTCTTGAACTTCACTATGTCGACGTTTCCTTACGGAACAATCTACTCGCTCATGCATGAAGAGAAGAACCTTTGTTACAATTTGGCGAAATAATCTCGATTTAGGTTACCTTTACACTATACAGTATTTCGTTGCTCTACATCATCCCAGGAATAGCCATGACGTGTTTTCATTCTCCTCCGCGTCGTCCTGCAACGATTTCTTATCCACTTTCTTCTTGAGCTTATGCAACCATCCTTCTCCATCCGCCGCGGCTACCCTCTTTTCGTCTTTGTTGCTTCCTCGGATCTCGAAAGCCCGTAGTTCTTGCATCTGAAGGAAGTCTCTGTAAATCTCGGCCCACCTCAGTCCACCACTCTCGCCATACCTACTATGCTTCGGTCCGCTGGACTCTAGGACCACCTCACTAATACTCGTGTGGGCAAGGAAAAACTCCATGAGGCCTCTGTCTATGCATATCCTTCTCAAATAGATTCTTTTCAACGCGGGCATGATCAGGCCTTCTTCACCCTTCGTAGCGTGAAAGAAAGAATTGAAACGGAACGTGGGTCGGTTCGTTCCCTCGGATTGCACTTCTTGGACGTTTATCTTAAGCTCTCTTACTTGTTTGAGGTACGTTGGCCACTTAGCGAACTGCTCAGCGAATGCGGTCAGTCGGAGTTCCGGGTTTGACGGCCGGAAAGCGTCTTGGGGGTACTTTGGGTCCTCGTACAGCTCATCGTCCATGTTGTACATCGGGTGTGGAGGCTTGTATTCGAGTTCAATCTCGAATGTGATCAATTTCTCGAGCAAAACAGCCCACTCGGGGCTGTCAAAGACATCGTGGTGTTCAGGCTCGAGCGCTCGCAGTTTAAGCACCGTCACGTTTGGTAGCTTCGACGCGGTTTGACCAGGCTGTTCAATATTGCGTGTGTATGGTTGAAGCCGCAGCTATGAGTTGGGAGTGGGTTCGCGCACCACTCATACTCACTGCTCTCTTCGACACCCGGCGGTTTACAATACACCGTAACCTCTTGAGGGACTCGAAGGAATCTAATCTAGAAATTATTCTAGCGTTCATGGAGCGAACCATCGCGTTTCTGTTACTGTCCGATCATCTTCTGTCGGAATTGACTCGATAGTAAGAGTCTGAATCGCGGCTCGAGGCGCGTAAGGTTTTCGCAGAGGTCATGGTAGCGATAATACGTGATCGGCTTGTAGAGTTTGAGAAGGGCGTCGGTTGGAAAGTATCTTTCGAAGGCAACCTGATGATCGGCGATGGTGCGGAACCTCCGGCAGGTGCTTCGGAACGTCAGATATGCCTCACGCTCTTCTTTCGGCACTGGTTTCCTGATCGGCACTTTTAAAGGGGCAAAATCTGGTTCTTCATTTCCCCCGGGCTTTCGGACAGCGATAAAATAGGAGAAAATTTCAATAATGATCTCTGAAGGTAAAGTCAACAACGTCATCAAAGTAGGTGATGGAACGCGTGGATGGGTAGGTATCCCCATTGTTGGCTCGTTGAAATGAACGTTCGAAGCTTTGAGGAAGAAAAAGATGAATGTAGGAAAAAATGACAATAATCGTAAGATGCTTGAAGATGGGTTCAGTATAACGTGGATTACAACGAGAGAACTCGTTTAGTAGCGGGCTTCTGTTGATATTTAAACAGCGCGAAGCCATCCCAGGCATGAACTGGACCGTCTCATGTGTTAACATTCTGACCATGGTTCTCGTATCCACCGGCAGGCTCTGCCGGAGGAATGTTCGTCTATCAGTCAAAGCAACGAGGGCATGGGACAGGCAAGTTTCAGCCCTGGAACGGTTATTAGCAGGCCACTGAGGCAGTGTGTGTGTGCTTGAATTTAAAATTATCTTCCGAGAAACTTCGAAATTTCCTTCCATGACGGCTATATTATTTTTAATGCTGGAATGACACATGCAGGAAGCCTAATTTGAGAACAAGTTGAATTTCTCACTGTCCGCCCTTGGCTGCTGAGTCCCCGAAATTACACCAAGTAAAATTGAAGTTCTGCGTTAAATTCAACTGAGCCGTGGTAGTGCCTTTAACGCAGTTTGGCTCCTTGGACTCCTCCACTCCTTCATTTGGCGATATACTACTTCGTCTCCATCTTGCAATCAAATTGATGATACTATCTAGATTTCAAAATAATATATTCTTAGTCGGTCGCTACATGTCAAAGGTTTATGGAATACGCCTTCGCTCTGTACGCTCGCTTTGTCCCCGAAACGACTCGTATCGAGACTGGCTGTGAAGCTGCAAAGTAGCAGGTTCAAGGCTCTGGACCGCGATTGCTGACCCCTGTTTCCAGTCCTATAGTGAGACTTGGCATTCTTCCTTCGTTGCGACCAAAGGTGTTGTAACAGGGGAAGTGTAACATGTAAATCTAACGAACTCCCTTGGCTTTGTATCATACTCTCTCCAACCGGCTTCATTGTATTTCTCAGCGGTTCCAACTTGATCACCGGGTCGACCAGCATGGGAAGAGGGAATTCCGTGGTCTTATGAGTGGACCACGAGGGAAGGTCATAGAGTTCCTCTGTGAAAGAATTATACAGAACAGAATATTTACACTAAAATACAGGGTTGAAAAAGAAGAGGCCGAGAAGAAGGGATACTCAGACCGCTTCGATCTCATCATCACGGCTGGGATTCCACGCAGGAGCAGCACCTCTTGGCCGACTACCCGCGGTATTACTCCTTTTCCTACCGCTTACAGTCCCACTTCGCGACCGAGGGCCCATCTCGTAAGTGCCATCGCTCGTTTTGATAGGTCTCCTTTCTGCTTCGTCTGTGAAGTCGTGCCACTCGACCTGCGCCTGCGCCAATCCTTGATTGCCCACCAAGTTCAAATTTTCCCTAGTTCCGAGGTCGGCCGCGAGCAGCACTAAATCCAGCGGCGGCAACGCTATCGGTATATCGCTATCCTTTCGCTCCCTCCTCACGGATTCAAGAAGACTCCGCACTTTCTTGATAGATTCAGACCTTCGTGAAAACGAGCCGTTTGATTCCTTTGAGCTTTGGCTTCCGAATGCCTTGTTTCCTCTAACAATGTTCGGATACAGGCCGCGTAGGTATCATAGATTCCGCTCTAAGATCGGGATCGGGCAGGTTTTGAGGTTTCAAAAGAACAATCGCAATCATCGGTGCGCACGACGCTGCGAGCGATATGTATAATTCGACACTACGTGGATTTATGTTACTCTAGCCTACTCTTCAGATACTGGGCAGTGGTCTTACTCACATTGTCCATGGAATGACATCGTTGATCTTATAAGTGAAGTCTGCTGATGATATAAGACCGCGCAGCTTAAATATCTGTATAACACTAGTCGCAAATACACTAAATATGTGCATTAGTACAGGAGCTTACGATGGGATGCACTTTTTGAAGTGGCTGGGTCGGGTGAGCTTACAAAAGACCAAGTGTAAATAAACCTAATATCAGTAGTTTTGCATTCTTCTTGAAGCTGAGCCACGATATCAACTTGAAACCATTCGGAAGTATTCTGATGATCATGAAGCTTACGTTAATATAATATTACAGATTGCTTTTTGACAAAAGCTATGGCACTCTAGCTAGCGGCTTGCTATACTTACAGGATAATCATATCGGTAAGCGCGAACATGCTCCCGGAGATAGTGAACACGGTGAGACCATCGTAGCAAGTTGTATGGCCTATATGATCCCAGAAATTGATCGGGTACATCGGAGTATTCTGAGAAAAGTGTTTGCAAGAACAACTATCGCGAAACAAGAGCCGACCGACAGAATAGCATATCGAAAGCGTTTACTCTCCGACGAACTCCAGAAGAAAGCGGGAAAGCTGCCTTGAGAAGAATGTGGCATAAATTAAATAAATTCTCCGGCAAAGATATACTGTAATTTCGTTTTAGCACAAAAATGCAAGCAAAAAAAAGTTAATGACCAGATATTTCATACTATTGAGAAGAGACGAATACTGTTGAATGAAAGACGCCATACGTGGGCCCCTCCCCGGCAACTTGATTTGCTATTCATCTCAATAGTTTAAGCTGTGTTAGCTGTGATCATTAAGCTTCAAAATCGCCGACCGATGAAAACCCACCTATCCATAAAACTACTGTAAGAGCGATACATGAAGACTGACAAACGCACGCGTTAGCATTGATTCCTTCGAAAAGGGCTTGATTTCAATTTTACCAATGCCGCCAGCGTAATCCAATCCTCAACCATTGTTGTCCTTGAAGTCTTTTGCCTAACGAAGAATCGCATGCAACTACCATGATACCGAGCAGGGCGAACAAAGCGTACAAAATCGACATCTGGAGGCCATTGGAATTCGTCGCTAAAGCGGGCAGCACTCGCTGCAGTTGCGATAGTGCAACTGAAGCCTTAATGTTCAGAGGTGAAGTCACCGCCATCAACATTGTATTTATCTCTTCCTCGTGGAAAGATGAGAGTAAGTCTACCATTTCGATCATCGTAGATTTGGATAACCGGCAGCAGCTTGAAATCAGAAGCCCAACTCTTATCAGCTCGTCCGCATCGAGATTGACTCCGGGCAGGAGTCGTCATCAGGACAGCCTCTTACTATCGTAGACGTGGTGGATGAGAAAGCAGTGACTGGTATCAACGAACATCGAAAAGTTTTTTTTTTTTTTTTTTTTTTTTTAATATAAGCTCGAATCTCCACTCGAATAGACCAAAACTGGGAATTTTAAAATGCCAACGCAAGCTTTCCGCCCGTGCGTGGAAGCTTGTGGGTCCATGGGGGAGAGGGACAGAGTCATTATAAGGAATGCTGCTTTGGAATCGACGTCATAAGGACTGGCTTTCCTCTATACGCAGCGAAAATCGAAATTGGCTGAAGATTTCGTGGTTTCACCGGAAAGCCTCGTATTTTTAATTAAGCCGCGAAAATTGCATGATGCCCTCGGTTTAGGCTCGTAGTCTGTAGGGCAAGGATGATTATGAACCCTGCGTTTGTGTCGAAGCTCCTAGGGCTCGGGGAATGCGCCGATGAATGTTATGGATACAGAATCGTATGGCAGAGTTGCTACGTTAGAGTATAGCAAATTTCTAGAATCGTAGCCTATACTGAGGTCTGACGTCCACAGGCATCCCATTTTCACCGGAATGCTAGTTCGCAGGTAATTACTCTCAGGCTGACGATTCTAGCCATCCTCACAGCGCGTAGTTGAAATTTCCTGGGTCGTATATGAGGTTTTCGTTTCTTGTCGCTTTTATTTTTGCAGATCATCATGCTTAAACAACTCATTATTTAGCTCGAAGGAAATTGCTGTTTGGCGAAGAACCGATCGACTGCCCTTTCGGGGCCCCCTTGCGCATAAAACTCCCTCCCCAACAGCTTCAGGAAGCATCCTTACGTTCTCGATACATATGTTGAAAAATCACAAGATCTTACTACTAGCGATCGAATCGATTGATTGATTGGTTGAGTATATTTAACGTCTACTAAGTACATGTTTATGCCTATCGCTATCTCAAGATACTTTCGCCTGCCATAAATAAAATCCAGAGGCCAAATATTCATTTTCGACGTAAGATCGAGCCAGCCCGCGGCCACGGGTTGAAGATGCTCTATTGAACTTTCCCAGCCTCATTCCAGTACGGCTTGATAATATCAGCAAATATGAAGGCTCAGATATGCCATCAAGTTCACGCTTTTATACTTTGCGTTGTCATTCCAGTCGGTTTGAATCTCTCCGCCCACGAGGCACGTAACAGCGTGTGATTGATCCACCAGGAGCGGCTGAGGCTGACGTGAGCTAACCCCACAAACGAGAGCCGGCCGTTGGCTGTGCTACGACTGCGATAACTACGACCTACCTCCCTCAACCTGCGAGTATGATCTTCGATTACGCAGCACTAGTTTGAGGCAACATCACTCTTTCGCTGCCAGATACCAGTCATGGCTCGCCTGACCCGATGTGTATATATTTATCTGGACTCTCGCGGGTACTTACTAGCTTGACTCCAAGTGACAGCGTGTAATTCCGAAAACTCGAAATAGCAATCTTTCCTCTCAATATTCCTCATTATGGCTGATCTCGAGCACCCAACCGCCTACCGTTGCGCGACAACATATAATCTAGCGAAAGATGTTACCATATTCCTCGGGCTGGTGGTCGCTGGCCGTCTCGATCCCGCTTTTTTGGAGGCAAAGCATCAGAACTAGTATCGCTCTGGCCAGTATTAGGCGGAACTCAATTACAACCGTACGTGAATAGCATCCGCGTGGTCTACGGTCTACTCTCCCTACTATAAATCTAACTAAAGGCCACCGTAATTTTCTTTGTTAGAGGACGCCGTACTCTTTCACCACCGCGCCACCGTAGACTTTAAGGCGCGATTTCTCAGCAAAGACCGCTCAAGAATTCCCCATACGATCACACGCTGCCCAGGTATTCTACCCATCTTCGAGCTTGAGCATCCGATCTTCAAGGAACAATGAATCCGGAGACGACTGTTTCCACTTCGACTCCATGAGGGCGCTGAACCCTCCTTCCGACGAATGTTTTCACGCTGAGGTTACATTACTCTCCGATGCACTCTGCTCGGTTTTAGAGTGCCACACCATTTTGCAGACGGCGAGGGTGCTTTCACCGCTGCGAAATTCCTCACCAAGCTCTGTCTCGGGGAAAAGATTCCGCCATGTGTCCTCCCTCGATGCAGATGTTCTCGGAGGGCACAAGATGTCAGAATTTATCAGCATCCCTGATGATGAGAAGAATACGCCGGCTACACTCCCTCCTCGCGTCCATCCCTCTGAGAATTTGCTATCGGTGCGTTACCGATGGCGAAGTACCTCGCTGTTTCATTGCTGAATGGAACAACGAACGCCTTGAAGACCCTGGTCAGTGGCGCGTCCTCGGCAGAGACAAAATTTATTCATCTGCCTGGCGCTCTCGTAGGCAAATGGGTACAAGAGTGCGCGACGGAACTCGGCCTCGGTACAGGCATAACGAAGACGACGTGATTCTGGCGTGGGTCCTCAAAGTAAGTTTCTACTTTCAAAACCCTACTCTGCCGTGTTTCGGAGTAAAATTGACATCCTAAATCGATACAGGTCATCTACAAACATACGCCTCCTGGACCGAGTCGCCCGTCAACTGCATGTACGCGATGTCGTACCATCGCTTCCTAACTCCTCCGCACAATACTACCGATTTCATCCACAACAGTATTTATAACATGCGTGTTCACTTCCCGTCAGTTTCAGACTTCAAACACGCTCGCTGCCCGAGATAGCATTGGAGATTCGCAAATACATCAACCAAAATATGGATCCACGTGCCGTCCAGGAGTCGCTTAAGTTCTGGGAAGACAATGCCGCAAACACCATCGCTCCATTACGGGCACGAGGGAAGAGTTTTCACCGTTCTTAACCAGCTGGGCCCGCTTTGAGTATCAAAGTTAAGATTCTGGAAAGAGGAAGGCGACGAGGAGAAGGGAAGGTTCTCTTTACACAGCATACGACCGCTTTACCCCTTGGAGTAGTAATAAAGAACACTAAGACGACGCTGAAAGATGGTCATGGTGGTTACTGGATAAGAGCATGTCTTTATCCCAGTGGGTGGAAGGCAGTCGAGGAGCAGTTGATCATGTGCATGTGTCATAAATCGCCGGTTCATATATAATGCAAAACCTACCTCCACTAGGACGGAGTGTCGAAACGCTTTGCATTTTCTTTGATTCCATCCTGTAAGCTTGTGGTCGGATGATAGAATACAAATGGGCTGTATGAGTGAGGCTTGCCCCAACCCAAGCTCCGACGCTCATGGTAAAACAGTGCGACTTTCTGAAGTTAACTCTAATCATGTATTCACACCTCACATGCGCGTATATCCTTTGTCTATGACAGGAGAAACATCAATTACGAGGGTTAAGCTTGAATGATGCACTGCTACCAAGGTAAAGCTGTTATTATAGTAAGGAAGGTAGAACTTTTGTGTGATAATAAATAAAAGCCATAAGGATGGACAGGGAACTGATGAAAAAACTTCCGCCAAAATGAGGGACGGGGACACTGATGTCCATGCGTCTCTCTATATAGGTAGGGATGCTATTATGCCTTCCCTCAGTTACCAGCCTGCTGCTGCTGCCTCCACTGTTCGAGAGCCTGCTCCATGCGCAAGAGGGTGTCCTCGGGGCCGGTTGGGAGAGAAAAGATGCAGTCCCTGCTCTCACTTTCCGCAATCCACTGCCCGATTCTGTCCCCCCACGCACCGCTGTTTCTGACCAGTGGTCCGAAACTGATAATGTCGAACTTGTAGTATTGAGCGCTTCTTTGAATCGAGTATCGGAAGACTCATCATCGGAGAGGGCCATTCCAGTGGCATCACCTCCTCTCTTGTTTACTTCCTGAATAAAGCGTCCCATAATCAAGCCTATGCCAAAGCCGTACATGGTGAATGAAGCGGACGTGATGAGCAGAACGCGAGGCCGACGGGGCTCCCCGGTCGAGCTGGATACTTGGTTGTTGGACATTACGGCGCTTCCGGATTGTAGAGCTTTGTTTTTGCTAGGGTATCTGGAATTGATGGATTGAGCTATGTCTCCAGTGACACCTGTGAATTGTCGCGAGGGAGAGTAGAGCGTGGGTGCTCAAGACGGATCTATTACCTCGCCTGGAATATTCTCTTACGATAACTAAAAGGGGGATTTG
Source organism: Pezizomycotina sp. ARF18 (assembly GCA_002224055.1). Taxonomy (NCBI): domain Eukaryota; kingdom Fungi; phylum Ascomycota; species Pezizomycotina sp. ARF18. The sequence goes on along the minus strand of AZLU01000323.1, from coordinate 11,539 downwards.
GCGTTGAAATTGAGACTCGGAGTTTCCTGTAGGGCTGTTTTGACGCTCCGTGGGGCACGGTTGTAGCAAACTAGTTTCGGAAGCCTAGAAAACGAGACTTCGCGGTCCGTGAAGGCGAGGAATCGTAGCGAGCCCGATTGAGAAGTGTTAAGATACTAAACCTGGAGTTGACGATGTTCCGGATGCCCAATTAGCAGGGCTGTTCTCCGGGGCTTTATACGCGTTGGTTAATGGAGCTCGGTGGTCCAGGAGGTGATCTGACAAAGAAACCTCTTCACCTTGTTAATAGAATTTTGGTGTTGGGGATATGCCTGCAAGCAAACAGTCTTGGCTACATTGAGAGGGGCAATTTCCAATTCATTTCTCCGACTCCGTGTTCAGTACAATGGGAGGGGAGAGAGCTTTTGCGCTAGGCTAGAAAGATCTAGATGTTTCATTAACAAAGGTAGAATAAACCAATTCTCCAGCGTCCGCGAATAGATGTAGAACTATCCTTTAAAGCTAGGCGAGATGTGGAGATGGAGGATCGGACTTGAGTTTGGTGTGATCGTGGAGAAAAGGTAACCTGATCTTTTAGTCTTGGGAGCAACTCATTCGTGGTAAGCCTCCCAGAACGCGACCGCCCTGGCGTCATCGTCCTTTCTAACCGAGATTGTACTTGAAGTTGACAGAACTTTGTAAAGGACGGCATCTGCACAATTCAACCGGTGCTCGGAGATATCTTCACCGAAATAGATCCTTATCGGGATGTACACACCACTCTCGTCATTAAATGACCTTTGTGGAAGCCCTGGAACCGAGTTGGCAGTGTACGCGGCTGAGGGAATGGCCTCCTCTTCAACAGTCCAGTAACACTTCAGGGCCATCAATCAATCCCGCCGGAATTTTTTCGCTGGCACCCAAAAAGCCACCATCGCTATAAAGTTTCGGGGAAGCGACGCCGGATTGAGATCTCAGCCGCCAGGGGCTCGTTGGGGTGATTTCCAGAGGGGTTTTCTCGGCTAGTCATAGTGTGTATTTTAGCCTCACGAGTCTCAACTCTGGCGATTGGACAAGTATCCTTCGCGGAGTCCGTTAGGAACCACGGTGAATAAAAGGGATATAGACCCAGCTATATAGCCTCAAGCGTTGTAACGTCAAGTTTAGGCGAAATGATGAGGAAGCGAAGCATGGAGTAGCTCGTCGTCACGCCTTAGAATCCAATCGGCTTCTACAATCAACGAAACCCTTAAAATTACCGAAGAGTGGCAGACTGAGTTCACCTAGCGAATTAGGGTCGCGGATGCTAACATGACTCGGCGCCGACTTCAATGACCGAAAAAATGTTCTCCCCGAGATCTTCGATTTAACAAGGTCGACGATACATAACAGTTGAAAAGGCTGGATGCAGTTGTAACGAATAAGCGGAAGAAATATTTCAGCATCACCTCGAGCGCAGGCTAAGAGAAATAACCGCTAAATATAACCTCTCAAGGGGTCGGCGAAATTTCAAACTTTTCGCCGGCCTCTAAGCGAAAAGGGTAATAAAAGAAACGGAGGCCACGTATTGGACGCTCCCTCCTACGGCACAAACGTGCCTCATCGTTCAATTGGTCGCAGTCAAGGTTTTGGAGAAAGATTGTTTGATGAAATATTTACATGAATACAAGCTTTAAAGGAACAATTGAGAGCGCTATCGAAGGTTTATAAGCGATCGATCTTCGAGCAGTTGATTCGGCTTCAGGCCATTGACTTATCTCCTTCGCCGCTCCTCACCTGCACGATATCATCAGGTCCACTCTTCTCGTCAACGTCCGCCCCGAGAACAATATCCTTCCCAACCGAGCCGCCATGCTTTCCGCTTCCAACACTGCCATTTCCGCTTGCGCTAGGCGCCAGAGGGACAGCGTTTTCCCGCAGAACGCTGTCATCCATAATAGTCGTCCCGAACCTACTCCTTCTCCTAAAAGAGCGCGTCACACCGCCAAACGCGCCCACGCCGACTTTGCGCAACCATGGCTGCGGTTGCTTGCTAAGTTGTTCTGGATTTACTGGTTGGTTCGGTTCCGCAGCGGCTCGGGACGACGGGAACTGTGCGCGCGGGAAAAAGATGGCTTTCATAGCCGGGAGGCAGGCGATAATGAGAAGGAGGTCAACTTCAAGACTATAAGTCGTTGATATTAGCATTCTTCCAAAGTTGAAGGCTTGAACATGAGAGATCTTACCATGCCCAATCTTGGTAATTTGCAAGCTGCCATGTAAAATCAGATTAAGTGAAGAAATGATACAATACAAGCAGGCGAATAACGCCATGAAGCATGCACTAACATAGAAAAAAGTATCATGGTTAGCACACCTCAATCGTCAAGGCTTGAAAAAAAAGACCAAAGACTTACAATCCAGCGAGGCTGAACAGCAGATCAGCATCACCTTGTCCAAGCGTAAACTAAGTCGGAATACTATACTCAAAGACAACAAACTGGCTTTCTGATTAGTATAGTTCGAATTTGATTATATACCTTCTGAGGCTGAGGATACTCGCAAAATCGCAAAATCACAAAGGATGTATCCAACGCCGGTCGTCTCGTACAAGACCATGCAGCTGTGCTTTGATTCTACGATTTTCGCGAAGTTGTCTTGGGGGCGACAACGAAAGACGACGTAAATAGTGATGGACCAGATGAACCCGGTGATGAGAAGTCCGTAATATACACAGCGATCCTATAGGGCCGCTTAGGCGACAGCGCGTAGTAGAAAATTAGGAAAGTCATCTTCACCGTCTAGTGTCGACGTTGAAGATGCTGTCGGACAGGAACACCGCCTATTGACAACATTGATCCCTCTTGTCAGCTATTGCATCATACAAACAGTGTTAAGTTATAGCCACCTTCGACCAGTGATGAATCTGATCAATCGTGGCATCCCAATATGAGTACTGCAGTAATTCACTGCGGTGAAGATACCCGTGTTCGCAGCGACGAGAAGCTAGTGATCGAGCAGAAGAGTTAGTACCTTGTTCAATTTCGTACTAAATGAACCCCCACGGTTACGACTCACCAAAGCAACAACGGCGCAAGAATCCTCCAATCTTATCTTCTTCTTGATCGCTATTGCAGAATACATGCGCAAGATTACTGCGACGACGAAAGAGCACGTAGAAAAGAATCGCTTTCTTCTTAGCATTTTCATGGGGCAGGTGCGGTATCACCCGCTGCAGCTCTTGCAGAATGTCAATAGGGTTCGCAGACTTGAGATAAGGTGTGAGGAGTTCGGTCGCATGCGTTTTGTTTTCCGGGAGCATGTTCACGACCTGAAGCATGCTGAAATGCGGGTGCCCGGCTATGAGCTCGTTCAGCTCTGCCTTGCTCGGCATTGTAGCATTGGTTGAATTCGCCATCTTCGAAGTGCGAATCGAATAACGTAAAGGGAGTAAACGAATGTGAATCCACTTGGTAGTAAGGAATAGGAATATCACATTCTAAAAAAGACTTGTGTAGTAGAGAGTGAACGAAGGGAGACGGCGGGGTTTGAAGGGGATGTCCCAAAGTCTTGTATTCTTGGTTGAAGGTTGGGTCAGTACAGTGATCGCTTCTGATGACTTGACTGCCGCACTTAGTTTGGGGGATTCAAGGACTTCGAGACAGCGAAAAGGACAGAATAGTGGCCCAATTTCGTGGGGAAATAAGGTTTCCGCCACGAGGTGGTGTTTCTCGCTAAATAGACGAGGGATACGAGGTTAATCGACTCTAGCCTGAACAAAGCGGCTAAAGACACCAATAATCGTGATTTTCTAATTGCTCTAATAGCAGCCCATCCATCCCCTATAAGACTTGAACCAAAGCCCTTGGAGCTTCCAAAACCTTTGCCTGTATGTGCAGCTAGGCTTGTCCCGCCTTGGGTTCTACGCTTTTCTGGTTCCAGCTTAGGTTCTGCAAGGGCAGGGTGGAATACGAAGGATGATTCATCAGTGACCTGTTTAGCGCCTGAGGTCTAAACACTTTCGACAGTTTGAGGGAGAGGTTCAAAACTTGATTTTAGTTTCCTTGACGTCTACGGTGGTTTCGACCATGAAATTACAAATAGCAATTATATTATTTATGAATTTTTACACAACAATGTTACACTAATAAGATTCTACATGCCATGCTTCTTTCGTGTTAAAGTACAGTAGTAAAAGTGTGTCCAACGTACGGTAACGTCCGATCTAATTTTCGATGAATAGGTCGCCAGGTACGACGTGGGGTTTCGATTTGTCAAATATATTCCTTCCCTTTAGCTCTGAAAGATCTCGAAAACATTTTCATGAGCCTCTTATGGTCCCAATCCCTTCATCTTGGCTTTACGCCACTTCAACCAAGTCTGGCTTAACCCTGAGGTGGTACGAGTATGCAAACCCGTTGATCGCGCACTGGTTTAGGTTATTCGACGACGAATCATAGGTGAAACCAGCCGGAACCGTGCAAGCCAGATACCGTTCTTGGAACGCGAAGATGGTAGGACGGAGCAAAGCCGTTGGCGCTGCAGACGTTCAGCCGGTTCGAGACCGAATCGTATGTCATGCCAGCGGGACGGAGCAAGCGTTGATGTTGTCGATGCCCGGGGCGCGGAGTGGTAGCTGAGTGCGAAGCCGTTGGGAGAGCAGACGTTCAGATTGTTTGGACAGAGTCGTAAACGTAGCCGGCGGGAGGGAGCAGACCCAGATGTTATCCCTGGGTCTTGCCAGCTTGTACTGGAAGTTGAAGCCACTGCCGCAGGTGCTCAGGACCTTCTGGGCGGCACTGTAGGTGTAGCCTTGGGGTATAGAGCAGGACCAGACGCCGTCGAGGTCGCGCTTGGCGAGGTTAGCGGTGTCCTCGACGGGAGCCGCGATGACGGTAGCGGCAGGCTGAGGACGAAGGCAGCGACAGAGAAACGCATTTTGATTGTTTTGAGAAGGTTCACTGAAATTTTGAAGAAGCTAATAGAAATCTAGGAGAAGTGAACGAGAATGCTTGTTTGGACTTATGGCTTGAAGGCTGATTGCTGATGGGAGATAGACAGGAGGAAGATCTATGAGATTCCATGACCTTTTATATCTTCTGAAACCTAGCATCCACCATCTTCGGGTTTTTTTTTTTTTTTAAGAAAAAAAATTGGAGCGAGCCAGGCCAGACTGCCCACAGGATGCAATACATACTCGCAGGAAGGGATCAGGGAACATCAAGTTTTGTGTAACTCAGCCTGTCCCTGAACAAACTCCCTTCGCCGAATATCAAGATGGAAGGTAATGTTGTTGGTTATTCTCCCACGTGTAGCTGCCACAGAGTTCGAGCAAGCTAGCCGCCCCGAAAAAGTTTTTATTTTAATGTGGGCTTTCTGCAAGAGTCGAACGGTCAAGGGCGCTGCGGAACCAGGGATGTCTTTTCTTTATGCGAGAAATACAAATAGAGTGGAATGATTCACTTGCATGACTGAGTTAACCCTAGTCGCAATATCTCCACATGAATCAATAGAGAGAGAGATTTGGTTACTTCTCTTAATAAGTTGCTTTGGATCCACTCGGAATCCATGGGGAACACGCTCCACAAACGGACGCGGGCATCGGCATTTATCGTTTATTGCCCCCTTCGCATTCTATCGTAATTATTGGGGCGCGCGACAGTTGCGATTCTTTAATTCTTTCATCGCCGTCGGACTTGCCGGTGGCTGAGGTATGGAGGATTTCCGTTGATTCTAGGATTAACCATTGATCAATGAAACGTTTTCGCGAAATTCGGATCCAAACTTCAATCTCGCAGTCTACTGGCATGAATGCAGAATTCTATCCATTCCCCCAGAAATCCCATTGTCATTTAAGTCTAGAAATCAAGCGTGTTCCAGTTTCCAAGAAGTTGGAATCGCTCATTTAATGACTCGATGTTACTCAGAAGGACTCGGGTTTCAAGCCACGAACGCTACACAGCGACTTCTTTCTAGGTATTACCGAAGGATTAAAGTTCTAATAAAATAGCCCCGGCAGCCGGCACTAACGGTGGAACCCTAAGCTGCTTGGTATTAAGCTTCTATGGGGAGTTATGAGCTTGGTCTCACTATCTAAGCGATTGGATTTAGGATTTAGATGATATAGGGCTACTAGAACTTTAATCTGCTGGGTTTGAAAAATCTCCCCGCCAGGGAGATCTGTTCAATATTCGCGTCGTAACGTGAGCGATCACTAGAGATTACACTCGCTCATTCTCCGTTGCGACTCTCTCGTCAAGTTCGACCGAGCCACGTGTGAGTGTTAGATGGACAAATCCTGGTACAACCGAAGGACGTCAAAGCAGCAGCTCGGGTTCGTATTAACAAGTCCCTAGACTTCTAAAATTACTAGGTAAGTGTTACGCCTACGCCAGAACTGTACCGTTTATTCCTATAGCTTTCGGCAGCGGGACGATCATTCTTTCCGTCCAACAAAATTCGGCAGATTTTATTCGACACGAACGAACTTCCCTTTCTCGATATAGAATCCTGGGCATCCAAATTTCTCGCTTGATTTCCCGATTCTCGCGAGCACGTGCTGGGATTAGCGACCAGTACCAGACGATGCAACAACTACTACTAGAAACTTCATTTGGTGGTATTTCGAGCTCTGTACCGTACCCGAACTTGTGTCTCGGCTGCTGCGGGAAACCATTCCGCCCAGAAAATACTTAACATCTCTCGAGAGATTCGGTCCAACCTTCCACTCACTTCGGAGATTCACGAAACATTGGGTTCAGCTAAAGTCGTGAAAAGACATTTTTCTAGATTTCAGCAGTTAGAGAGTAGGAGGTCTTACCCCTTATCGCGATAACCTCTTTGGAGGATATCCTGAAATTTCTATATCTCTCTTAACCACTTTTTGTCATCAGTCATCTGCAGAAGTCGAACCACCACTCATTCCACCGCTTGAAATCCGGATTATGAGAGAAATGGTTCCAAAGGATCACGCTCAGGAGGAATCAGCCTCTAACATAGCCACCATGCCGTGAATAGTCCTTAGACCGATATTCGTTGAATCCAGTTTGTGTTTTCTCCGCACGAAGTGAGGCGGCGTATCGGATCTAAGCGGATTCCTCTGAGCAAGAACTCTCTACGCCATGTGACCAAACCCTACTATCACGAAGGCGACGAGCTTCGTTATCTCTCCGTATATCATCAAGTTCTCGTAGAATAAAAATTCATGTCGAAATCCTTCAATCGAATAAACAAACCTAGAAAATCCAAAGTTCAAAAAGATCACCATTTCCAACAACTCTACCGTTCCACGTTTCCGCAAGCGTCGATATACCTCATGGGTCAAAAGTTCCTCATCCCAACCCCCGGCAAGAACTACGGCCTCTCAATGGTACCCCTCGACCCCATGGAATTCATCCACCAGCACCGCCCCATAACCATTTTCCCACCCGCAGATTCCTCCCACATCCCCGCCGACATCCCTTCCTCCACTCTGATCTCCCATGTTCTCGATTTCGTACTCGAAACACTCCCGCGGCAAACCTTCACCACTCCCTCCGCGTCTACTGCTACGCGGCGACGATGTCGAACCACTTCTTCCCGGAGCTCAAACTCGATTCCGGAAACGCTGCTCATCGCGAGTTTACTGCACGACGCGGGATATAATGGGTATGAATTCGAGACCGGTGTCTATCTTACGACCTGCTGCACGAGGAGAGGCTGGAAGCGCCTCCCAATGATCTGGTTGATAGCGTAGTACAGGCTATCACGACGTTACACTATCCGGAGAAACTGGCAATATAACGCTGCTGTCAGCGCTGCAGCTGGGGTTAATAGTGGATTATTTCGGTGACGATCTAAATTGTCGGTTAGTGGACAATGAGGTTATAAGGAGCGTGGTCGAAAGGTTTCCCAATATTAGCTGTAGGAGATGTACTTAGCCAGTTTTTTTTTTTTTTTTTTTTTTTTTTTGGAAATATGCTCTGAGCAGTAGGAAATGGGGATAAAAAAATTTCATGTACGCCCAATGAGTGATAATGCACCGTTTCTGTATGTTCAGACGAGCAAATCTTCACATTTCTCCGCAGCCTGGGAGCTTTTGTAATAATAACAATCTATCTAGTAATAACAATCTATCTAGAGACAGCTAAGCGATAGAATAAAACCGTGACGATCCCATTCCTCTACCCATTCACTCAGCCTCTGCTCCCCCATCCAATCACTCCACCCTTCACTCCCGCAAACCCTTCCAACCACTCGTCCCTCTCCAACCCTTTCTCCCTCCTCCTCCCGATCACCACATCCCTCAACCTACGAAAGGCCTCAAAGTCACTCCTATGCCTCGACGTGAACGGCTTCTTATAACCCTCCCAGCCCTCCAACTCCCCGACACTGCCTACGTCTTCCCCTTCATCCGGATCGTACGTGTACTCAAGCGTATACCCCAACCCTTCAAACACCACACTCTCAAGACTTTCGATTAGTTCGATCTTGCCGAACAGGTCCGCCCAGGACCCGTACCGCAGGGCGCGTATGCGCACGTTTCTCACCTCCAGCCTTCTCAGCGTCCTCGTCGATTCCAGCGTGCCGCAGAGGCGGTCTACCGTGAGCAAAACATCGCTGTGCGCGACAAACCTCTCGAGCGATGGCAGGTGCGAGAGGTCGAGGCTGAAGTACGCGTCGCCGTGGCACCGCGCGGAGTGCCACTGCGGCGGCGTGGGGGCGCGCCAACTTCACTTCGAGCGAGCGGAGTTGCGACATTCCCGAGCGGAAGAGGGAGTGCAGCGCCATCAGTGTCCGGTTCGTGGGCGGGCCGGATTGACGTATATCGTAAACTTGAGGCCGCGGAGGAGGTTGTATAATGTTCGTTGCGGGTAAAGGCGGAAGAGCGAGACGTGGAATTCATGTTCGTGGAGGGACCAGTCGCGCTCCCGCGGAAGGAAGAGGGACGGTGGTGCTGCGGAGGGGAGGGATTGAGAGGAGGAGGTTTGAGTAGGAAGAAACGCGCGATATCGTCTTCTTTACCGATTATTTCAAGGTGCATAGACGTGGAGTTCGATATCGCGGAGCTACGCAGGAATATCCGAGGCGATCCTGGCGAAGCAGTAGCCCGCCATCGTGCACTTCTGCAGCATCACCGTCTTCGCCGCCTTCAGCGATTTACTGCTCTCCAACCGGAAAACCGCCGCTCGGTGTTTTCTTTCGCGCGTATCCGGAGGGGTGAATTCGACGGTGTTTCCCGTTTGTCGCCCTCCGATAACCTCATCTCGAGGTCGATACTCGGCGTCAAGTGCAATTCTGTCTCCTCAAGCTTTCCTTCGCGACGGAGATTAACTCGAGGACTTCGCGGATGTACTTTTCGGAGACGGGCATGAGGACTTTCCACAGGAGTCCGGGCTGGCGTCGTGCTCCCAGAACGAGGAGAGGACGAGATCGTCAGCGGAGAGGGAGATGCCGGAGATAGTTTGGGCGGTGGTGGGGCTGCGAATCAGCCGGGTCAGGCGCTGAATGATTCTTCGCGGCATCGCCGAAGCTGAGTGTCCGGTCGCGGAAGAGGAGCGGGGTGGCGATGGAGCTGGCCGCTTTGTTCAGGAGGCGCGCGGAGCGGAGTGTTGGGCCGTCATCGAGGAGGGAGATGATCTGTCAGGAGGAAAAGGTTATGTGAAATTCGATCGAGGGAAAGTTACCATTAGGGAAGATAGGGGAGGTAGGAGATCGAAGAGTACGAAGGGGTCAAATTACCTCGATGAGTAATTCGTTCGGCAGGGACTGCATGGCTTGACGGGGGCGGAAGTATGCGGTGCTAGTGGATGGGGGAAGCATGGCCCCGGGGGATTGGGAAGCTTCAAGCAAGATGCGAAAACTTGTAAATCGAGAAATCAACTGGCTATGACGCATATTGCTTACCGCGGCGTAACGTACCCCAATGTAATAAAACAAGTAACCCGGGGGGAAAAACCACAACGCCGCGAAATGGTCCCCATCGCAGAAACGACTCAAGTGTTTTTCAGAGACGGTCCAACAAGCATGATTGGGCTTCCTTACGCGGGTAATGCATTTCCGAGCCTATCAACTGCGTGCTTGGCAAATTCCTCCAGTGATTGCTTTGCTTTGAGTTTCCATTTCTCTCAAATAGATTCGCTAGGAAGTTTACGCCACGTTCGTTTTTCTTTTTCTTTCGCAAAACAAAACCATCTGGAAGGATTTCCCGTTTCCTTCCACCGTCAGTTAGCAAGCAAGCAAGCAAGCTGACGACCTCATTCGACCTGATTCGATGTTAATTGATGATGATATGATCATCGTGTCAGCTTACAGGGGGAATCAGGTTAGGCCTCAATCGAAAAAAAAGTGGAGACGATCGCAACGCAGAGGAGGCATTTATTCAACTATTCAACTGCTCAGTTGCACTCTCTGCCCCATTTCTTAAGTGGAAATGATAATGACGAAAATGGAATGCGCGATACTAGTAACCCACCACCTCAACTCACTCCTTGCAAGCTTGCATCTACGCGGGTTCTTTTGCGGCGGCCCATGCGCACGCCGTTGGCGTTGGCGCACCCGGTTGAATCGAAATTGGAACCACATTCGAAGATCCCGTGTCGTCTCTTTAGCGTTCTCTGTTGTTAGCCTTACACTGAACGCCAGTTTACTTGCGCGAATCTGACTAGGATCACTTTTGGAGAAAAGATCCCCAGGACCAGAGTGAGGAAGAGAGAAGCGCGAAGATGCTGCTTACTTCACTGTACTAGTAACTCGCTGTATGTTTATAAAGAGGATCAAATTCCATTTTTGACTTTTCCAAAAAAGTCAAAACGTCTCCCATCATCTTAAGTGACCAACGCGCGTCCCCAGGATCTCTTTGGAACTGCTCCATTGACTTTCCTCTGTCACGATGCACTACAAACCCTGGCTCCTCCTCCCCACCCTCCTCTTTCTCCCTCGCCCAACTCTCCTCCTGCCCCCAAAAGAGCTCTCTACAAACCACCCCTCACCCTCCCGGGCTTCCAACTGACAAAATCGCGACGGCCTGAAGCACCCTCGCCAAATAACCGTAGACACCCACAACCATCTCCTAATCTCCTCCCTCGGCGACGGCATCATCGCGCTCGACGTAACCTACGACAAAACGGTTGCCCCTCTGCAAAAAAACCAAAAGTTGTCGTTCCAGACCACGGATTAAATTTCACGCACGCGGTGACTCTCTCAAAAGATGGAAGAGCCTGTACGCTAGCACACCGGACGTGGCGATGGTGTGGGAGTACGACAGTGAGAAGATGGAAGTGAAAGGTGAGGGAAGGTGTTGGTGCGCGGCATGCGCTGGCCGAATTCGCTGAGCGTACGAGGGCTATGGCGATACCAAGGGGGGATCAGGATACGCTGCTTGTGTTCCGCGGGGAGTTGCGGACGATGATTATGGGCGGGTGGTTGGCGTCTGGAAGGTAAAAAAAAAACACACTTCCCTCCTCCCCATCATCGCAGTTTAGATAACAAACAAAACGTTGTCCACAGAGCAATGATAAAGCCATTCAGCATCAAAACGCCTAAGGGGGGTTACAACTAATCCTCTCGGGCTACACCTGGGTCACCGGCGTCCGGGACACGC